>WEIT01041273.1:34190-46111 GCA_013389985.1 Dryoscopus gambensis
GGGTCCCCAGTGATCCTTGTGAGGGGGGGCAAAGAGGAGGTTCAGCATCCTCCGCCCCTGCACCCTGGTGTCCCCCCAAGACAGGGGGGAGCGCAGTGCCTCTACCCCCCGTCCCCCACCCTCTCACATGCCCCCACTCCTCCCCCTCTTGCACCCCCAGCCCATTGCTTCTGCCCCCCGAAATGAGGCTGAGCTGTGCTGGCCCCAAGCAGGCAGCTGGGGGGAATGGGGCCAGGGCCCCCCACTCCTGGTGCTCCTGGTGCTCCGTGGCTGCTGCCACGGCCCTGCTGGCACCGTCCTCTCCTGCTGCGGCTGGGGCCACCCGCCTGCGCCCGGGGGAAAGAAAACAGAGAGGAGAGGGAAAGCGAGAGGGGAAAAGGAAAAGAGAAACAAAGGGAAAGAGGTGAAAAAAGGGAAACGAGAAAAAGAGGAAAATAGAAGGGAGGTGAAAAAGAGTTAAAAAGAAAGGAAAAGAAAAAGAGGAAAAGAAAAGAAGAAAAATGGGAAAATGAAGAAAATAAGAAAAGAGAAGGAAAGGCGACACAGAAGAACAAAAGAAAAAGTCAAAAGAAAAAAGTAGAAAAAATTAAACAGGAAAAAGGAGAAAAGGAAAAAAAGAGGAGAAAGAGGGCCAAAGAGAGAGCAAGTGAAGGAGGGATGTAGGNGGGTCCATCGGCCGTGGTGGGCACGTCCCTGCTGGCCGGGGCGTCATCACGATATCCGCGGGGCCGACCTGTCATTGGTGACGGTCCTGCGCAGGCGCACCCCACGCCGGATGGCCACCAGCATGTCTTCGGCCGGGGGGTCCATGGAGGCCGCGGGGGGCGGCGCGGGGGTCTCCTCGCTGGGGCCGGACCCCACGAGGGCGGTGGGGAAGGGGAACTGGCCTTCCCCCAGGGCGTGGGCGCCGGCCACCAGCTCCCCGATCTTCTCCACCAAACTGTGCCGGTTGGCAGCCAACTGTTGGTCCTCCTCTTCCTCAGCGGAGAGGTGCTGGCCGGCCCCGGGGTAGACAGAGATCTCCATGGCACCGCCACCCCAGGCAGTGTTGGGAAGGCTCAGCCGCTTGGGCGAAGCTTTGGCAAAATCCAGGGGGTTCGGAGAGGCGTCATCGGCATAGAAGACGCACTCTTCGCTGCCCACCCGCGTAGGGCCGGTGTAGCCAGGAGAGTCGGGCACTGTGGGGGTCTTCACGGGGACGATGGGGGGTCGGATGGGGATGGGGCCAGCATTGGAGAGCGTACGGCGGACCGAGGGTTTGGTGGAGGGTGTGCGGCGGATGGTGGCCACCCCTGGAGTGGTGCCGGCTGGTAGGTTGGTGCCGGTGGGCAGCCCGGCGGTGGAGGCAGGACGCTTGGTCTGGATCATCCGCCGGTAGTTCTGGGCGATGTTGCTGTTGCGCGGGATGGTGGAGGACTTGTCAAAGTCACTCTGGGCGTCACACTCCACGTCACCGTTCACCGAGTAGCAGTCGTAGTCAGAGCCTGGGGAGCGAGCAGCACCATCAGCGTGGCTGGGAGGGCAGTGGGTTGCCAAGCCCAACCACACCATCAAAGCCAGCCCCAGCCACCTCCCTCACAGCACAACAACAACCAAATTCAACTGCCATGATCGTGACACAACCACTACTGTCCCACTCATTGCTGGCACAACATGCTCACCATCAAACCCAAACATCACCTTTGGAAGGCAACCACGGTCACCCCCAACCATCACACTGAAATCACAACCAAACCCAACTGCCACCATCGCAACCACCCCAACCACAGCCATCACAAAATGATCACAGCCAATTTCCACTGCCACCACAATGTGCTCATAACTGGCTCAGCCATCATCGTGCCAACATGATGACAAACGTGGTTATTTGATCTCCAGCTACCAACTCTGTTGCCATCACCTAGCACCTGCTACCATCTCCACCTGTACTCAGCCTCTGCGCACAGACACATCACCACAAACCATCACCTGTTATGGCACTTCCTGGCACAACTGTACCCACTGAGCCCCAGCTACCACCCAAATAACCAGGAAAAGCTGTGGTTATTTGTGGCACCCCACTGGCCCCTACACAGTATGATCACAGCCTGATGCTATGACACCCAGAACACACAGCCAGATGTGCCCCAGAAACACCAAAGCCTCTGCTGTCCCCTTCCCCACTCTAAGTGCCATTTCAGGTGGTCCTAGGTACCCCCAGTGCCGGTACCTTGGGAAGGGATGGTGTCCTCAGAGCAGGAGGGGGTGGTCGTCTGCGTGCTGTAGCCACTGGAGTACTGCAGCGAGTCCCGGCTGCTCTTCTGGTGCTCCAAGCTCAGCCCACGGGTCAAGACCATGGCCAGGTCGCTGGCGGCAGGGGACACCTCCTCCCCATGCTGCGGGGGCAAGGGGCACTGTCAGCACCCTGGTTCCTCTCTTGGGAGCCCCCCGGAGTCCCCCACCTCTGTGCCCTCCCTGCCGCAGCCGGTACCTTGGCGGCAATTGTAGCCGGTGACATCCGGGGCCTGGGAGCATCCTCGCCGCCGATGCCCGGGTACCCACCAGCAGGAGAGCCCATCTCGGCTTCCCGCAGGTGCTCCACGCGGTCCTTGCGCCGCTGCAGGGTAGGGACCACCGGCTGGTCATAGGGGCTGGCCTTGGACCAGTCCTGCAACGGGCAAGACATGCGGTTCATGCTGGTGACACCGGGACCAGGAGTGGGGCAGGAGGGGTCTCAGGCTGTTTTCCCGTGTGTCAAGCCACAGGTGCTGCTCAGGATGCTCTGCCCCATGCAGGACGGGAAGGGAGGGTCTGAGGGCTGAACCCCATGAAGTGAGGGGTGGAACCACGTGTGAAATGTAACCCTGGTGGGATGGCAAGGACTAACCGAGGTGGGGGAGCTGCACTCGCTAACTGACTGGCAGGTTTCGGAGGCCTCTGAGGACGCCGAGCTGGAGGACTTCTGCTGTGCCGTGCCGAGCCGAGAGCCAGAGGGGGAGAGAAGAGGCAGTTAGCAAGCAAAGCCAGAGCCATGACCCTGGTTAGAGCAGCACCCACAGCTCCCCTGGCTGAGCGAGGCCCCAGCCCTCCTCCCCTGTGGCGGCGGATGCAGGATGGCGAGCAGGATGCAACCTTGGCAGCGGGGTCAGGAACTGGGATGATGCACTGCCCCAACCCTTCCCCCTTCTCACCCCAAGCCATGCGGAGCCAACAGGTATTTTGGGGACTGGTGACCTTGCTGGGTTGGTGATGCCAGGTTAGCATGGACAGCTGGGAATGGCAGTTCCTTGGGGATCTTGGAGCATCCTTGGCAATAGGGATGGTGCATCATGAAGGGGAAGCTTTGCTCCACACTGCCTGGGGGGTGACTGGCACAAACTGGGTATTATGGGGCTGCAGCGATTGGGAAACATCCTGTTCTCCTGGCACGGGGAGAGGGATACCTGTATTCCATCCCTGGGGGAACTAATGGATGGGGTTTCTCTGTGGTGTGGCCCATGATGCCCCCAAGTATGGCAGGCACCCTCAGTATTCCCAATACTTATTTCCTGTGATGTCAACACAGCTGGAAATACTCCTGAGGGTGGGTCTCATCACCTCTGCACTGCACCCTTGTGTTGCACCCAGCACCACCCACCCATTCTATGGCAGGGGAAACGGAGGCACGGAGGTGGGCAGCACTGACCACCCTCCCCGTACCTGGCTGGTGATGTCCGAGGGCATGGGGGAAGGTGGTTTGGAATAAGCGGCGTCCTGGGAGATGAAGCCGGAGTCGTGGGAGGAGACGCTGGAGAGGCGGGTGGCGGCGGCGGGGGGCTGCGCCAGGCTGCGGTAGCGATAGGTGGAACTGGGTGAGCAGGTCTGAGCCCCGCCGGGCCACGCCATGCCACCCTTGGCACTGCTAACGCTGCTGGGGGGGCGCCGGGGGGACGGGGACACGCCGGTGGGGAGGACAAAGGAAGGAAAAGAGAATTTAAGACAGTGGTTTGGAGGTGGCAGGATGGCCAGCGCCCTGCCACACACCACAGCCTGGGGAAACTGAGGCACGTGGTCCTCCTGGGGTGGCCCTGTGGCCGGGAACAGGCTGGGGGACATGACAGAGGTGGTATGTTTGCCCCCCATGCACAGCTCACATCATCCCCAAACCCCAAAGGACAGGGGATGTGTCAGGCCCCCATCCTGCCCCATTGGTCCACCAGCCCTGCCCAGCGCACCAAGACCAGTTCCTCCATATTAATGGGAGCCACTTGCCCATACGGATGTGAGAAGGTGGACATGCACCTTGTGAGCATCCCCATAGGCCGTAAGCATCATTAGCCCACTGAGGTTAACGAAGAGGCCTGGATTTCCTGGCTGTGGTTGGGTGTGGAGCCCACCCCACCGTACCTGCACATGCTGGACTTGCGGGAGCTGGAGCTGCTGGGCGAGGATGGAGGTGTCTGGTAGGACCAGCTGTAGTCAGAGCCCTTCAGGTCCTTGATCACCTGCAGGGAAGATGGGGTCTAAGTCCCCACAAAGATGCTCCCCCACTCCCCTGACTCCTGGCTCGCCCCTGCTGACCTGCTCACTGGCGGGGGGCAGCTTGTGGGGCTCAGCAGTGAGCACCACCAGGTCCTCGATGATGCCCTGCAGGTGGGTGATCTCTCCCAGCATGGTGAGCTCCCCGTTCTGAGGACAGACAAGAGGGAGCATCAGCACCCACCGGGCAGCAGGAACAACCCCCGACCCTCCCGGTCCCCAGCACTCACCACCACAGGCTGCAGGAAGGTGATGAAGGTGCAGAAGCGGCCCCGCTCCTCGATGAGGGCTTTGCGGACCGCCTGCTTCTCCGTCTCCTCCAGCAGCAGGTACATGTCATTGACGTCCTGCAGTGCGTTGTCCAGCTGGGGCTGCAGGTCCCCCTTCCCTGAGAGACGGGGCACTGTCAGCCCTGGGCTCCCCTGACACCCTCCCCAGTCTGCTGGCGGTCCCACTGCCAAGCCGAGGCCATTCCCCCAGCTTCAGGTCATCACCCCATCCTCACATTCCAGCAGATGCCACAGGTCTCCCACTGTGCTGTGCCCATATCCCTGGAAGGTCCAGGAGCACCCTCACCCCACAGCAGCCCTGGGCAGGGGGCTCCTCTGCCACCCCATCCCCATCCCTGGCACTTGGCACCAGAAGACCCCTTCGGCTGCCACATGGTGGGGCTGGCATCGCCCCAGGATGTGGGGTGCAGGCTAAGCTAAGCTAAAAGCAGGGTGAGGGTGGGAACAGGGAGTGGATGGACCGACGGACAGACAGACAGAGGCTGGGGAGATTGGGGGGAGAAGATGAGGAAGCAGAGAGGGGGCCGGTGGTGGGGGGCAGCGGTTCACTTACCAAGTAGCTCTACAGGAAGGATGTGGAGGGGAGGGAAGAGAGAAGGAGACAGAGAAAACGTGTGAAAAGAGGCCGAAGGCTGGGGCGCATGCCCCGCCTCCCCGCCACCCCCGGGGCCACGCTGGCACCGCCCTTTCTGCAGGGGGGGCAGCAGGACCCCCCTAGTGCCCACCCCTCGGTTGGCAGTGCCACAGCCGGGATACCTGCCCTGGCTGAGGGTGCTGCAGAGGGGCTGGTGGGGGCACCCCCCAGGAGACCCCCCTTCACCTTTGCGAGCCTTTTTCTGGAGCTTGAGGGTGTCAGAGGACTTTTTCTTGATCTCATGGCGTGCTCGCTTGTACTCTGGGGGCACAGAAGTGCTGTCAGAGGGGCCCCTGCCCAGCAGCGCAGCCACCCTGCACGGATCCATCCTGTCCCCCCTGTACCTTTTGCATGGTCCTTGTCCAGCTGGTTGGCAGTTTTCTTCCAGTCTTCAATCCTGTCCTGCAAAGGGTTTATCAGGCTCTCCATGAGGGCGCTGGAGCAGGGAGAGAGAAGCAGAGAGTGTGGGAGAGCGCCGGGGGAGCCAGGGGAGAGACATTCCCCCATCCCATGCCCAGCCCACGTCCAGCATCTCCTTCTTCGGTGAGGGATGAGCCCAGCCAGGCCCTGTCACCAATGCCTGTGGGTTTGGAGGCAAAGCTGATCCTGGTCCCACTCACTTGGTGAACTGCCGGAGCTTGGCCTCGATGCTGCGGTGCCGCATGCACATCCGGGTCAGCGCCGAGCCGATGTCCCTCGTGGCACCTGGTGGGGAGCAAAGCGCCGCTGACAAGGGGCAGGGACACCCCCACACCAGTCCCAGCCCAGTCTGTACAGTGGGAGCAGGGTGGCTCGTGACAGGGACGATCAGGGCTGGGATGCACTGGGCACTGGGGACACTTTGGGTAGGGGGTGGCTTGTTTTTTCCCACGATAAATCCACAAAATAAATAAATCATCATCCACTAACTAATACAGGAAACACTAAATATCTCTTCTGGAGGTTTTGAACCCACTCCCATTTTTTCCTGGATTGTCTTTAATTTGGCACTGGGGGGCCAGGGAAGGGAAGGGATGAGGTACCCTGGCTTAGGTCCAGGCAGTCAGCTCTGTCCCACACCTCCAGGCACAATCCCGAGTGGATAAAAAGGGAGTCCAAATTCCTCCTTGGGGATATTTGCCAGCAGCAGAAAGCAGGAGCATCCTTTTTAGGTGAGACCGCTGTTAACTCTGAAGCCTAAGGATGGCCACATGGTGGCAGTGCTGCTGGCAAATCCCAGGAAAAACAGCAATCAAAAATCCTTGGGTACAAACTAAGGAGTGACATTTAGCCTTTCTCTCCCCTAAAAAAGCCTCCAAAGACACCTCTCACCCTTTTGCAGAAGTTTTGGACGCCCTTCAGTCCCCCAGTGCTACGGAAATAGGGGAACCCATGGGCCAGGGCCTTCTCCTGCACTGGGGTAGTCTCCTAATCCAGGTCCTAATGCTCTTATCCCAGCTCCTGCTGCTCCTAATCCGATTCTCATGCACTGTGTGCAGGGCCAGCAGCCAGCCCCCACCCGGTGCCTCAGTTTCCCCATGCTGCTGCTCTGCTTCCCACCCCTGCAAAAAGCCCTGCAGGTAGAGCAGCACTACAGGGTGATGCTGACTCCTGTGGTGCTGGTCCCCAGCTGTCCCCAGCATCGCCCCTGTGCCTCCCCCTTGCTTTGGCTGCCCGGGCTGGCAAGGAGCTGGGGGAGCCCTAATCCCCCTGGTGCAGTGGGCTAGTGGGTTTGGAGGCAAAGCTGATCCTGGCTCAAGCTGCTGCCTCCACCTCCACCTCCTCCTCCTCCTCCTCCTTGCATGGCTCCAGATGGCCTGGATGCCGCCAGTCTGCAAACCAGCCCAGGACCATCTGCTTGGCAGAAGCCAAGCGGTGGGAAGTGGCTCCTTGTTGCCAGCGGGCACCCGGAGAGGGTCCGAGATCCTTCCCCCTCACCCCCCAACAGTATGGGGGACCCCACATGCAGCCTTGGCTCTTCAGTCACCTCCCTGGTGAGTTGGGGTTTGTCCCCAAAACAGTCGAGCTTGGACTCCTGAATTTCCCTCCAGTTAATTCCCCTTCCCTGGAGACCCCCAGAGCAGCCGGAACCCCCTTGGGAACTTCCCAGGTGGGTGCCAGGGACAAGGAGGGTGGATTGTGCATCCCAGGTGCCAGAGATGGGTACAGGGGACCATGGCGTGGGGCTGAGCCACCCTGAATGTCCCAGCCCCACCAGAAAATGTGGCTAAGCACCCATGGGCGGTGAGGAGCAGCACCCATATGGGTGCCCACCTCCTTCCCCCTCCCCACTCCATCTTTCCAATGCTGCTTCCCAGGGCATGCTCCACCTTGGTGTGGGAACTGGTTGGACATCTCTCTGTGGATGGTGAAGCTGCTGCTTGAAGTCTACCCCAGCAATGTGGGCAGGGGACACCCCACAGGGGACAATGATCACCTGTCCCCCCTCCCAGACAAGCCTGGGGACACCCACCCCTAGGAGAGAGGACCCTACCTCGGGTGTTGGTGGCCATGTCAGCCACTTTCTGGAAGGCATCCAGGAAGGCAACTGCGGCCAGCACCGTGGTCCTGGGCAGAGAGAGCGAGGAGGGAGCTCAGTGGGTGCGGGACACACTGGGATGTGCCAACAAGGAGGGGGGCCCTCCATGTCCCACCCCGCCTTGGCCACTCACCTGAGCTGGGAGTGCAGCTTGGTGGCCTTCGAGTTGAAATCCTCCCATATGGGGTAGGAGCTCTGCAAGGAGGAAGGGTGATGGTGAGAGACAGAGCCCCTCGCCCCCTGTACCGCTTCCCCAGACAGGGCAGGCCCCCCTTCACTGGTGCAGAGAGACAGGGCAGCTCAGTAGCTTCTCTGATGGCTAACAAAGTCTGAGCGCAACCCTCTTCCTTCCTGGTTTTTTCCCTTTCCTGTCTGGTCACCCAAATTTATAGACCATGGAGACCTCAGGATTTTGAGTGATTTCTTCCTCACAGGGGTCAAGGTAGGTTATTATAGGTTTGGAAATTTGAGGGGATGAAATGAAAAAGCTTTAAGACCCTGGCCAGCAGTAGAGGAGACATCCCCAGCACCCACAGCTTCTCCCAAAGCACTGATGGCCAAACCCACCATCATGGAGAGCTCCAGCCCCACAGCCAGGAGTCCCAGTCCTCACCTCCCCTGAGCCCAAGGACCGACAGGGCAGGAGGGGAGGTCAGGGTTCCCCCAGCCCTGAATGGGGCAGTTGTGTGGGGGCAGGGCACAGGTGCTTGGGAGGCCACCCCAGTGCTGTCCCAGTGCGGCCATTCCAGTGCCATCCCGGCACTGTGCAAGACCAGTCCCACTGCCCTTGTGGCGAGGCTATTCCAGGGCTGTCCTGGTGCAACCATTCCAGTGAAGTCATCCCAGGGCAGTCCCAGTGCCACCAGCCCAGCGAGGCCATCCTGGGGCTGTGCTGGTGCCACCATCCCAGCGAGGCCATCCCAATGCCACCGTCTCAACAAGGCTATTTCAGCACTGTCCCAGTGAAGCCAGTCCCAGTGATGCCTCAGAGATGCCAGTCCCAGTAGACCATGCTGGTGCCATCCCAGTAATGCCAGCTGCAGCGCCATCCCAGCAAGCCCATCCTGGTGCCATCACAACAAGGCTGATCCTGATCCACCACACAGCGAGGCTGTCCCAGTGTCACCATCCCAGCAAGGCCGGTCCACGTTGTCCTGGTGAGGTTAATCCTGGTGCTGTCTTGACAAGGCCATCCCAGTGTCAGCCTTGCAGGGCCAGTACTGGTGCCATCGTTCCAGTGAAGCTATCCAGGTGCCACCGCCCTGGCAAGGCCATTCCAATGCTGTTCCAGTGAAGGTGGTCCCAGTGCTACTGTCCCAGCAAAGCCATCCCAGTGGGGCCAGTCCTGGTGTCACCATCCTGGTGAAGCCATGCCGGTGCTGCTATCCTAGCAAGGTCAATCCTGTTGTCCCAGTGACAAAATCCTGGTGCTATCCTGGTGTTGCCATCCAATGGCAGTGACAGGCGTCTGTAACTTCTCCTAGGGCAGTCACCAGGCTGGGACATGTACATCACCACACATCCCCATGGGCACTATGGCTTGGTGGCAGCCCTGGGGACAAGATTTGCACTGAAGGGGCATGGGACCAGCCCAGCATTGTTTTTTGGGGACCATGAAAGCCCCTATTTCCTCATGAGTCAGCAAAGAAAGGGTTTGAGGGTGCCACTTCACACACCAGTTGTGGCAGTGCCCGCCTGATTGTGGGTCCCCAGGGACTGTCACTGCCAGAGGGCTGGGCCACCATTCCTGGGCTACTGTCCCTGGGCCACCTTCCCTGGCCACCCTAGACAGGGCAAGTGAGGCTCCCCTGTAGAAGGGAGTGGGTTGTGATGCCCCAAACCCCCTGTGATGCCAGGCATGAGGAGGATGGGGAAGAGGACAATGGGGACAAGGACATGCCAAGGTCACTCAGGGACGCCGAGCACGCAAGGAGAGGCAACAGGAATGAAGCCAGCTCAGGAACTGTCACCAACAAACAAATCCTCTCTACCACAGGCCAAGGGGTGCTGAAAAAGCCACCTGCCACCAAAATAAGGGCCCTTTGCCCTGTGACCAGCACAGGAATCCCAGCCATAGGACCATAACCACATCACTGCCCTTCAATGCCGGCAGTTCTTCAAGCAGAGAGTTACTTGTCCCCTAGTGCCCGTGCCAGGACACCCACGTGGCTGGGAGATGGGGACAGTGCACCCTCAGGTGCCACTGGCACTTGGCCAGGCTGTGCAGGGCACGAGCTGAGCCCCAGCTGTAGTGCGGTGGGGGTCTTCTTCATCATTTTTCTTTCATCCTTCCCACCTTCAAATGGTGTGAAACCCAATCCAGCCTGGTCTCCTCGGGTGAGGAGTTCCCAGTCCAACCGTATCCGGATGGTGCTGGGCATGTCACTGGGAGGTGACAGCTCTGGGCTGGCTTATCCCTTCTGAAGCCTCAGAAGGGGAATGGGGAAACTGAGGCAGGGGCTTCCCCCACCTCCCCCCTGGGAGTGTAGGACTCAGCCAGGCTGCCTGGAGAGGGTGGCTGGGGTGAAGGCATTTGGGGGAGGGAGCTGATCAGCCCAGCACCCGTTTCCCACCAGCTCTGGATCCCACTGCCCTGAGGAGAGCTGGGATTTTCTCCCTGGAGCTTTTCTCCCGGCCCTGAGCCAGAGTCCGGCTGCACAGCCACCACTGCCCCTCGAAGGGGTTAATCTCCTTCCCAGCAAGGCTTTTATTTTTTTTTTATCCCCCCTCCCCTGCTTTGGCAATGACAGCATTGTCTGGACGGGTCTTCGGCATGAAGAGAGGAAGAGGAGGAGGAGGAGGAGGAAGAGAGCTTTTGCCTCCCAAAAATGACAAGCACTAAACCCCAGTGCTGGAGCTGGCTGTGGGAATTTCGGCCCCCTGAGATGAAGAAACATGGCTGGTCCCCTCCTCCCCACTCAGCCCCTAGTCAGAAATACCCTCCGGCATTTTTAATTTATTTTTTTTGAAATGAAAACAAACAAAAAAAAGGTTTTTTTAAACATGGCCCCATCCTGCTCCCAGGGAGGGTGGAGGCAATATCCTCTCCCCGGGTTAGGAAATGGGATCAAGGAGCTGGGAGACCTTTTTGTTCCACTGGTATCAACCCCACCGGGTCCAGCAGAAATCCAGGCTGGGCACGGGGGGCAGGGACAAGGCGATGCCTGAAAAGGGTGGCAATGCCCAGAGTGGGGCCAGGGGTACCTGGTGAGGGGCAGTGATGCTTGGTCTGTGTCACCCGACAGGGGGCTCCGGCACCTGGGGAGGGATACAGGGCTGATATGGAGCCAGGATCCCCAGTGCGGGCTCCAATGCCCAACGCAGGGCCCCGATGCCCATTATGGGTTTGATGTGGGGCTCTGGCACCGAGTGCCATGCTCTGACACCCAGCGTGAGACCTCGATGCCCGACATGGAGCTCCGATACCCAGTGAAGGATAACAGGGCAGATATAGGGCTGCAACACCCAGAACGGCTCCGATAGCCAGTGACGGATCTGGGGATGATGTGGGGCTGCAATCCCCACGATGGAGCTCCGATATCCAACGGTGGGTATAGAGCTGACGGGGGGCTGCGATCTCCAGGGCTCCGATGCCCAACACAGAGCTCTGATGCCCAGTAAGGGGCTGATGTGGGGCTCTGGCACGCCGTGCCGGGCTCCGACAGCCGATGTGGGACCCCCACACTCGCTGCGGGGCTGATGTTCGGGCTCCGATACCCGATGCGTGGTTCCAATCCCCATCTCGCGGCTGGGCAGCAGAAACCCCGGTACCCACCGCGGGACCGGCACCGACGGCGGCAGCGCGGGGGCTGCCTGGGGAAGCCGGGTGATGGGGGGGTGGTGCGGGGGGAGCGCTGTCACGACAGCAAAACCGAGGTGCGGGGGGGCGGTTCCCCTACCTTCATGTCGTTGATGATGGCTTGGAAGAGGCCGCCGAGGGCTCCGCACTCCTTCTCCGCCGTCTCCATCGCGGCGCTGCGGC
>WEIT01041273.1:46274-107075 GCA_013389985.1 Dryoscopus gambensis
GGGGATGCTCGGGGTCAGCCCCAGGGATGCTCCGGCAGCGGCTGCGGGCAACACGGAGGACGCGCAGGGATGACGGAGCCGGGGGCTGCCCCGGTGGTTCTCGGGGGAGCTCTTGGCGGGGGTCGGGGACTACAGGACTACAGCGGAGGGAGACACGAGGGATGCCTGGAGATCCTGGGACTGGTGGGGCCGGCACCGGGGTTTGTTCCCGAGGCGGCGGAGGAACCCCCAGGGATTATCTTGGGGTGCCGGGTGGGGAGCAGGAGAGCCCCAGGGAGTATGTGAGGACACTGCACTTGGAGATGCCATGGGACGCCCGGGGGCAGTCCCAGAGCTCTGGAGGCGCTGGAGGGATGCTGCCTCTCCCCAAAGGGTGTTTGACCCCCACTGCCTTCCTGACCCTCCAAGATGTGCTGGAGGCTGAAGTCCCTCCGCAGTACTTACATGACAGCTCTGAAATGTCTCAGTGCACTAGATTATCAGGAACCCATGGGAAATGCATGGCCTGCCAGCAGACAAACTCTTCCCACAGCCATCTTGAGGCCCCAGCCCCAACCTCCTGGGATCTGGGGGTGCCAGGCTGAGCCCCAGCAGACCTCCCTACCCCTCGCAGCGCAATGACACTCAGCTGGGGCAAGGGTTTCAGTGCGAGCCACCTATTCTCCCTCCTGCCAGAAAAGTAGTCCTGATCCCATGCTGATGATGCCCACACTGCTCTGGACGGTGTTGGTCAAGAGCCACCCATAAGGAAACAATTATGGCTCAGCACTCCAGCAGCCGGCTGGAATTTCTCTCCATAAACCCAGTCCCTCAGTGTGGAAAGAGGCTGCTCAGCAGCAACGAGCTCAGCAGGAGTGAGGCAGAGCCTGCCCTGGCCCACACTGGCAATGACCTGGGGGTCCAGCAACAGGTACCCTCCAGCACCCCGAGAAACTGGCGGGCTTGAGAAGCCACTGCTCGCCTATCCTGAAGTGCTGGCTGTTAAAATTAACCCGCCGTGACTGGGTCTGGAAAGCCCTTTCCCGGGAATGACAGGAATGTCTTTATCCCGGCCAAAGCAGCGCCGGTATGGGGCTGTTTGGGGAACCCACTGCCAGAGACAGTCTTTGCTGTAAACAGGCCAGAAGCCATAAAAACTCCATGAATTCCTCCAATCCCCCTTTTCCTGGGATCAAGCGAGGGCCTGAAACATGCAGGAGATGCAATGGTGTCCCCCCAAACTGCAGCAGCCTGGCACGTGTTGGGGTTCCTCAGTGCCACAGGATGGGACGAAGCACTGGCGGCTGCTCAGGGCCAGGAAAATGCCTGTCACTGTGCTGCGGTTTCGTGACCGTGGCCTGGAAGAATTTCAGTGGTGTTTTTTTCCCTGCTGGGAAGAAGAGCAGGCGGAGAAGCCCTGGTGAGCCAACGTGGCAGGGCTGGGCCAGGCCAGCCTGGGGCACAGGGTCAAGCAAAATGCTCCATGCCATCCCCTGCCCTTGCTAGGTTTTTGGCTTCACTTGGGAACAAGTGATGGGAAGCCCAGCAACAAGGAATGGGCTGTTCTGCATTGCTTGTTTATTTTATCATGAGGAGCTTAATGCAGGAACAAGGAATAGAGTCTGGGGTTAGGTCCACTGCCCCCCGCGTCCCCCGGTGCCAGCTGGGAGTTGAGGCTGTGCCGTTGTCCCTGCCAAGAGCCGGGGACTCAGAGAGGATGTGTGAATGCAGGGAGGGGGCCGAGTGTCAGGTACAGGGGTGTCTCTCCGAGTGAGATGCCACTGGCCACCTCCAGCAGGGCTTTGGAACCAGAGGGTGGAAGTCAGGGTGGTGAGAGGTGGCTGGCAGCCCTGTGCGCTTGTTTTCCAGGGCGGAAGGCCAGGGGTTGCTCCCGTCTTCCCTTCCCCTCCTCCGGTGCTGCTGGCAGCAGGCTGGGTGCTCAGCTGACAGTCACGGGGAAGGCATTAGCAAAGCAAAGGGGAGTTTCCTCGTCCCATTGCAAGAGAAGATGAGGTGCTTTACCCTGGCCCTCTCCTCCTGCAACCCTTCCCCATGTCCCCACAACACCCACAGCAGAAGCTGGGCACAGCCTGAAGGTCTCCCCTCATCCATATGCACAGTGGGGGGGAAAACCAGCCCTGTGTTGAGCACTTGCCCATCTCCATTAAACCCACCAGATCCTCTGGTGGCCAGCAACTGGTGTGCCTGTTCCCTGGTCCGTGTCCCCTGGTCCCTGCCCCAGCAACTGTGCACACCCGCGGCGGCTGCAGGGATGCTCAGAGGACCACCCGCCGGTCCAGCTGCTCTGCCTGCCCGGCTCGCTGGTGTCTTGCTTCCAGGTGCTTGTTTTGGACCTTCTCAAAGTGCTGCAGCAGCTCCATGTAGTCGATGTTGCAGGCTGCTGTTCTCTTGAAGCTAGTGCTGGGCTTGGTGTTGTCCCTGCAGGGTGGGAAGAGAGAATGGGGATGGGAAGGGGGTGGGGAAGTTTGGTACTGTGAGCATCCAGCACTAGCAGCACCAAAAGCTTGTCCTGAAGAAGCTGAGCTCAGCAAATCCTAGTCATGCTGGTGCCTCATAAAACACCCCCGAAGATATATTTTCTTCCTCCAAACATATGAGAGAGAGCCCAAGAAGTCCTGGGACAAGGACGGGACAAGGGACATCTGCATCTTGGCCCCACATGGGAGGTTTAATCCCTCTGACACATGCTCCCCTCTATCCCAACCCATTCCAGTCAAAAGCAGTGAGGAAAGGATGCCAGGGCCATGTGCCTCAGTTTCCATGTCTGTTTTTTCGAGCAAGCAAAAAACACCCACTGGCAGCAGTGACAGTCCCCAGGGATGAGCACCCATGGCTGGAGCCTCCAAATGCGGGCTCCCTCGGGTTCCAGCCATGGATACTAATCCCTGTGCTGTCCCCATGCAAGGAAGGGGGAGACACCAGCCATTGGATGCCCACGGGGAGATGGCAGGCAGCTCTGGTGGCCCTGGTATGTCCCTGGGGAGGGGGCAGCTGGGGCTGGCCGGTTATGAAAGCCGGCTTCGGTGTTTGAAGGAATGTAGGTCAGAGTTAATCAGATGCTCAGGCCGTCTGACAGCTCGAAAAACCCCCACTGCCAGGGTTAGTGGGGAGAAAAAAGGAGGGGGAAGCACATGCAGCCCCCTCTCCACCCCCCCAGTTAAATATCAGTGCTGGGTTGTGGGTAGGAGCTCAGTGCCGGAGGCCACGAGGGATAAAAGCCATCCCAGGGAAGCAGTTAAAAGCCAAGGAGTGACAACAGCGGCGGGGGGTTAATTCAGAAACCTGCCCATCTTGGGAGCTCTTTTTGTTCCCAGGGCTGCGCCAAGGCAGAACCAGCTTTATCATCAAGCCCCCCCACTACTCATGAGCCAAGGGCTGGAAAGCAAATCCCACTGGCAGCACCCCTGGGCGGGGAGCACGAGTATCTCAGCTGGTCTCCAGGGAGACGCCGCCCTTGCACATCTCAGGGATCCCCAAAGGCCAGGAGTGGGGACGGAGCAGCCATCCAGAGGCATTAGCAGGGTGCCAGGCTCCTTTTGGGTGCTGTGAAGGCTGTCCAGGCTGCAGGGGGGATGCTTTGGGAGCACCCCCCAGCTGCTGGAGTCTTTCTCCATAAACCTCCTTCCCAGCTCTGCTCGTTTCCATAGCGACCCCACAAGTGAAATTTTCCATCCCGGATGCCAAATGCCTGTGGATGAGGCACAGCCCTCCCAGGGTTACCAAATATAGACACAAAAAACCCCCCGAGCCAACACTCCCGGCCATGGGGACAGGGAGCAGCCACGGCCACAACGGAGCTGGGGGGCTGAAAGCCAGAGCATGGGGCTGAGCCCGAGATCGGGGCTGAGCCTGGAATGGCAGGGATGCTCAGCTGTGGGGGAACAGCTGATCCAGCCCCGATGCCGATGCCGGTCCGTCCCCACGGCACTTACGTGGTTTGCATGAGCTCTGGGTTGGGCACGCACTGCAGGCGGTGGGAGAGGAGCTGGAAGGCGCTGCTCTGGGGCAGCAGCATCAGCAGGCCATAGAGAGCCTTGATCAGGTAGGGGTTGTTCTTCACATCCAGCAGCTGCAGGCGGAGATCTGGAAGAGGATAGAAGAGGATGGGAAGGCAGGGAAAACGTATTTCATCTCCAGCTGCAATAGCAGGTTCCTCCCACCTGCTCTGATAGTCCTGGAGAGGCTCTAAGCCTCTGCCAGCCAGCCCAAGGAGCACTTGATAGTACCCCTCTCCCCTTTCGTTAACCCATCCATCTTGGTGTCCCACACTGTCCAGAAGTCCCTCTCCTTGATGCAACCCCCTGGGGGCAACTGGCTCCCCAGTCTGCCACTCCTGATGCCACTCACCCCTGAGGCTGTCCATGCTGTCTGCCTGAGAATGCACATGCAACACAGGATTGCTCTTCAGCTTCTGCAGATTTAGCATACATCCAGAGCATCACATCCAGAGGACTGGGTGACACCCTCCTGGAGACTCTCTGGAGCATAAGGGATCCCCTCTGCTTGGTTCTGAGCGTTACATGTGCTGGGCCTCAGTTCTGCTCAGTAGAGGTAAAACCACCCTCTGGCCCCATCCCTCACTGTGGTCATGGTGGAAGAGTCTTCTGGAGCCCTAAATACAACTGGAGGGGGAGCCCAGGCGATAGGGCAAGGTCTGTATCCCAGCATCTCACCTCCTGGTTGTCACCTGCACCTCTGGTGTCTCCCAGTGAACGGAGCCATCCCTAGGGATGCCACTTTATGGAGGACACGTCTGTCCCCTACCCCGAGATGTGCAGCCTAAGGTGAGTGGGGTGGGGAACTCTCAGTGAATAATTCTGGGGCATGCAAAACCACCAGAGACGTGGCTGCCTCACATGGTCTACAGGAGGGAGCATGACTGGAGGTCTCTACTGCCCAGCTGCTCTAACCCTCTTCCCTTAATAATTTCCCAATATTACCCTGGACCTATATAGGTGCCCCACAAAGTCCTTTCTGGGACATTTTCCAGCAACCTCAGTGCCCTGCTACACTTTCAGTGAGAAGCCCAGGGGCAGGAAACTGACATCATGAGAAATCCCCCCACAGCCCCAGGTCACCCGGCCATGTCCCCTGCCACCATCCTGGCTCCTAGTGTCACACTCCTGAGACCCTGGTTAGGCACTGCTGTATTACCCAGTGGGAGACACACTGCTGGATGCTGGAGAAAACATCAGCTGTTTGTATAGGGCTTAATTCTTCATTTCTAGAAAAAAAAATTCCTTTTTTCTTGCTAAGGGCCCCAGCAGCAGCCACAATGCCACCCTGTGCATCCAAGGGTGGCACAGAGGGTTCCCCCCATCTGACGCCCTCCTCGCGCACCCCTGGAGATGCTCAGTGTGATCCAGGCCCCCCCATCCCTTCCCCCATCCCTTTTGTTGGATGCCAGCGCCGCTCGCTCCCTTAACCTATATCTGGGGGGCAACGCTGCCCCCCCGTGCTGCCAGCGTGCCCTTTTCCCGGCGGGCAGCTCCAGCGCTGGGCAAACCTCCCGGCAAGAAGTCTCATAACTTCTGCTCTATTTATTCGTGCGGCGGCTGCCGCCTGCGATGGAGGCACGGGGAGGGAGAGCACCGTGCGCCGCCCCTTCCCCACCCCGGGGTTTCCTCCTTACACGTGAATATGGGGCACTCGATGAGCTGCACCAGCTTGTCCACCTCGGTGAGGAAATCCACGGTGACCTCCAGATCCCCGCTGGATGTGGTTGTTAAGGATGTTACCTTGGAAAAAGGTGGCCGGGTAGCAGCAGATGGCTCGCACGGCGATGCCCCATGTGGAGTACGGCTTTGCCAAAGCCTCCCTGTAACCACAGCTCCTGTGGGATGTGAGCGGGCAGGGAACAGGCAGGGCTTGCACACGGGCAGGGCTGAAAGGTCTGTAGGGTGGCCAAGGGACGACAGAGAGACAGGATGAGCAGGCAGGTATAGGGGAAGAGACAGGCTGCCCAAAAAGCTGAGAGCAGGCAGGATGAGTGTTCAAGGAAGGACGCTTGCTTTTACCCTCCTGGCCCATGGGGACGGTGCGTCTCCCAGAAGGAATGCCGGTGTGCACTGGGAAGGGAAGTTGAGTGTGTCATTGCGCTTCTTCGTTTGGAAAACTACTCAGGGAGGCCTGGGGTTTGCTGGCACATGAAAATAATCATTCTGCTGCAGGCAGATGGTGAGCTCACTGGGGATTGTGCCATGCTGGGCACTGCCTGCTCCTCACCAGGCCAGGAGGCCAAAGCCTTCATCTTCCTGGGAGGAAGAGGATGTTGAGGAACCACCCCTCCTGGGCAGGGGAAGGTCAAGGCTCAGTCAGTGCTCGCCTTCCTCTCTTTTCACCACAAAAAAAGGGATGACACCAGGGGAAGGGAGCTGGCACACGCCCAGCACAGGCTGCCCTGCCCCGGTAATGATGGGCTGTGCAGGAGGCTGGGCTGGCCTGCAGGGTGACCTTGGTTGCCGCAGAGGGACCAAGGGCCAGTTCAGTCCCCACCCTGGTAGAAAGTGCCCAAAGGATACAATTTCTGGATGAGGTCGTAGGCATGCTTGTAGTTCTGGGTAAGGAAGCAGAGGGACACAGTCGTCACAGGGTTGTGACACCAGGACCGGTACAGGCAGCAGAAGAGGTTACGGCTTTCCTGGGGAAGCAGGAAACCATTGGGGCTTGGTTACCACTGGGAGCACGGACATGGCATGGAGAGCCCCAGGTACCCAACACCAACCCGCCAGGCTGGCACGTGCTACTGAGACACAAAGGGACATTTCTGGGCCCACCAAATCCACCTGCACTGGCATGAGCCTCAGCCTCAGGAGATGGAGACCAGGTGGGCTTTGGGGTGACAGCATGACGAGGTGGCCCTCAGGGCTGCTGTGTCCACCATAGGACGAGGGGCTGGAGGATGATGCTGTCCCACCCAAGGGGACACCCCTGCATCCCCAGTTTTCAGCAGAAGAAGGAGGAGGAGAAATCTTACTCCTTCTCTCCTTCCTTGGATGTCAGTGGTGCTGGTGGCAGCTGCTCAGCAAATCCTGTAGGCATGTTCCTGGGAGGGACAGTTGAAGGACTGCGGGACTCTACTCCTACTGTCACCTGTCCCACGGCCCATGTGGGAGCAGAGGGAAGGAGGCAGCAGCTGCTTGAGGGCTCGGTAAGCCCACTCCCATTCCAGGGAGAAAAGCAAGAGTTAGGCGGAGTTGGACACATCCTCCAAGTCCATCCTCAGCTCCTGAAGGGTGGATGAATAAAGAGGCTGCCCGAGCTCCAACCCTGGGACCTACCAGGCAGGGAATGAGCAGCAAGACACAATCCCAGGTGGCTGCCAGGTCCCCACCCACCCCCATTATGTCCCGTCCAGCTGCTAAGCCTGCTCCTGCTGCTCATACCGGGGTCTTCAGGTCCTTCAGTTGGTTTCTCAGCTGGAAGAGCTCAGAGGATGTCAGCAGGATAGTATTGAGGGTGTGGACCATGGTAGAGGCAAATTTGAGATCCTCCTCCCTAAGCAGTATGTCTGCCATGGAGTGAAAGATGTTCTCTGCATTCAGAAGTAGACAAAGCTGCCTGTGTATTGCAGAGGAGAGAAACCGGGGGGAAGGATGGTTAATGAGCACAACCAAGACTCTGATGTGAGCCCACGCCTCCAGAGAGGACCAGGGAGGAGATCTGGGTGCATCAGAAGTTGGGCAAGTGTGGTGGCGCCAGAAGGGAGATGCTGTGGGGCAACACCACACTCTGCATTTGGAGGATGCAGCTATTCACACCAGGACACGAACAAAAAACCATACTGGGCAAAGACATGTCCCTGGTCATGTTGCTTTGGGGCCTTGCTCGCACCCACCGCTATGGCTCGTGCCACCTCAAACCTTCCTGTGACCTCCCTCAGGAAGTTTCTGTGTTACTTTCCACCCTGACCAGTGTAGTGTGTGTGCAGTAGCACCACTGCAGATGGCATGTGATGGCCCAGTCAAACCAGTATCCCACTGACACCAGGGAACATCCCAGTGAGCATGGCCAGTGGAGCAAAGCAATTCCTCCCGGCATTGAGCAACCCGGCAGCCCTGGAGCCAGAGGCTGCTCTTTGAACTCCTCCATGCTCCAGCTGCCAGGAGATCCGGTGCTGAGTGGCTCCAGAGCTCCAGCTGGTGAAGCTGGAAGATGTCTCTGCTCCACTGGATATCCTGCCAGCAGCACTCTCCCCAAAACACAGCGTAACCAGTGCTGCAGCCCACGCTGATCTGCCTGGCTGGGTCACAGCAGGAATGTCCTGCTTAACAAACTTTGAGGCATTCCCAAGATTTTCAACATTTTTCAGACCAGAAACAACAAAAAAAACCCCACCTAATTTTTTTTCCCTCCCACATTTGTTTGGATTTGGGGATTTCCTGTTTTTCTCCACGCTCTTGCCTTCCTGGGCAGTTTGTCTGAGGACACCTGAAATGCTGCCCAGCGCCAGCTCAGATCCCCAGCGTGGGGTATTGGAGCAACACAGGGAAGCCCACCTGGCTTCCCAGCATCCCAGCTTCTCCTGAAACTGGGATGCTCCATGGCTCACCACATTTCCCCATAGGGTGATGGGGAACTTTGGCACCAAGGCATCCCCCAGAGCAACTCTGCTTTCCCCCAGCTCCTACCAAGCACAGTTCCCCACCAGATAATCTTAGCTGGACATCAAATTTCCCCCTGGAGGCATCTCTGAGAAGATTAAGAGGCAAAACAAGGAGCAACTGTTTGGGCTGCTGGGTGGGAGGCATTCACTAGCTGCCTGGTTTGGCCGGGAGGCGAGCGGTACACCTAAACTTCCCCTGCTCAAAAGTCAGGTTTTCACCTGCTGAGGTGAGGAGGAGGATGTGAGTTTCCAGTCCCTGTTCCTGTGAGGAAGGACCAGAGGAAGACTATTTGGCTCTAGTTAGACACCAAAGACCATACCCTAAAGCCTGGTGGTTTAAGGACACAGGAGGAGAATGAAGATACAGATCTTCCCTCCTCAACACATGGAGGAAGAAACCTTCCATCTTCCTCCCACCTCTTTGTCCTGCCAAAGAATCCCTTCCCTCCTCACCAAATAATCTCTTCCCTCCTCACCCAGCCCCGGCTGCTCTCCATCGGCAGCTCCCGCATCCCGCGTGGCTGCCGCCGGACAATGAGATGCTCTGTGCGGGATTTTATGTAACCCAACCCGGCAATTGCCTGGACCCCGCTAAAATGGAACGGGCTGTGATAAATAAGCTCATTTATCCCAATTATTCTTACGTAACCGGCTGCATTCATGGGGATGAAAACGCTTCCCTGATTTCTTGCTGCTTGGACGCGGGCTGGCTGGAGGAGGGAGAGTGGTGGGAAAGTGAGGCATGGAGGGAGGAAAGGAGAAGGCAGAGGCTTTTAGTCCAGTCTGATGGAGCCAAAAGCAAATCAATAGCTCAGCATTGCAGGCAGGATCCAGTCACTGCCAGCTGCAGCAGAGCAAGCCCAACCTGGGCAGGACCAAGTCCAGCCCAGGAGTAAGCTGGCTCCATGCTACCCTTCTCCAGCAAGGGGGATAAGTGGATGCCCCATCCTTGCCAAGCTTCCTCCAGCAGCCATGCTGGGCATTTGGACCATGAAGTAGTATTTTACTGTGCCAAATAAAGGGATGAGTCCTTCAGGGACAAACACTGGGATAGTTTTAGTCTCAAGAGTGAAGTGGCTGGTGCGCCAGTACAGCCGGGACTGTGGCTGCACTGCTTGTGGCTGGTGAGGAGTTGGTGTTTTATACCTTCCAGGCAAGAAGACCACGGCAAGAGCTTAAACAAGAAAAACAGTGCCAGGGAGCACTGAGGGTAATTCAGTGACCTCCAAAGCTTCCCCATCACAAAAAGGATACCAGTCAGGTTCCCCCTCCACTGCTCCTCCATGGAAAAGGAAGGCTCTTGCTTTCCATAAATAGGAGCTCTGCCATTTGGCTGGTGAATGCTGTGCTCGCAGTGAGCAGGGGGCTGAATGCGAGCTGCTTTCTAATTTCAGGCCTGGTTTTCATTAGTGGGGAAGGGTTGGGATTGTCCCCCCTCCTTTCAGTGGCATTGGGGAACTGGAAACTGTTGGGGTGTTAGAGGAGTAGCTATGTGGAGACTGTCCCTCTGCTTCAAAGCTGTGTCACCCCACGGGGATGCTTGGGCACCATCCCCTCCAGCTGCCCCCAGGTTCTCTGGGAGCCAGCACCAGAATGAGTTTGCCAGTGCACAGCATCCTCCTATGGCACTGGCAGAGACCTCAAACTCCCCTCCACGAAGCCCCTCGGTCGGCATATCCCAAAAGCAGTCCCCAAAGGAGGGGACAGCTGGCTGGTCCTGCAGCTGCTGGCCTCCGTGACAGCAGCCAGCAGCTGAGCCCAATTGCCAGCACCAGGTGGCTGCCTGTGGGGTGGGAGGGTCCCCAGGAGCCCATTCCCTGGGAGGCTTTGATGGCATGAGGGGAACGCCAGGCTGGCTGGGAGGAGGCAGGGAAAGGGGCTGAACAGAGGACAGGTGGCTTTAACTGAGATGCCAGTGGAGCAGCTGTGGAAGGGAACAGGGCAGAGGGGACAGAGGGTGGGAGCCATACCCCTTATATGTACATACCATAAATATATCCCAGACATATACATCCCATAAATATGTGTGCGTGTGTATATATATATACATATATATATATATATATATATACATGCATCCCTTAAATATATATCTCTCCCCAAATACACATGATGTGATGACGGAAGGAACCGGCTAATCCCCCTGAAGCATCATTCCAGCAAGATGCCTCTCCCTGGAGCTCTCCTTGCATCCCTGTGGGTGATGCACATCCCCTTGCCCATGGGGAACCAGAGAGTCCCCAAGGATCTCCTGGAATGGAAGAAGAGGGGAAGAAGTGTCCCCAGGGAGGCAGGAGCCGCAGAGCATCACGGCACACACTGGTTATGTTAGGCAGCCGGCAGTGCAGGCACATGGCGATAATGAAATGTGGTATTCAGGCCATTAAAATTTAACTCCTTAAATTAAAAGGGTTATTCAAGCCTTTCTGATGGAGCCAAGGAACGTGGCTGCTGGCAGATGGGAGGCAGCATCTGCCTGCAGTGTGATGATGGGGGACACCTCAAGCCACCGTGGGGCTCCCAAGGGACCCAGCAGGTCACCTCCAGCCCCTGCTGCAGCCACAGGACCTTGCCCACCCCCTTGCCTAAAGGACCCCTCAACAACACGAGGCTGGTAAAGGGAAGAGCCACAGAGGTCACCACAAGCTTTGCGTGGCCGTGTCACCCTGGGGTCCCCCTGTGTCTCTGATGCAGCAGCCACCAAGCTGCCAGCACAGCAACGTCAATCCCAATGAATTCTCATCACAATTCCCATCATGAAAATGGTTGGTGGGGTGGGATGTGGTACAGGAACAAGAGGAACAGAGATTGTACAGGGGCAGGGAGCTGCTGCAGGGCAATGTGCTGGAGCCCAGAGGATGTTGGCAAGATGGGGTGGCTTTAGAGCCACATGTCCAATTAAGGACAAGCCCCGGCGTCCCTCCCAGCCCTCTTGCTTTGACAACTCGATGCCTGGAAACCAGCTAATCTAAACATCATCATTTCAGGGAGCTGTCAGAGTTCCCATCCTGCCTGCTCGTCCCTTTAACCGCTTCAGCCCCGTCCCCTGCCCCGAGCCACCATGCAGGAACAGGGTGGCAGAGGGTCAGGCCAGACCAATGCTTGCTCAAAGAAGGTGAACATTTGTGTTTCCCTAAAATTTAAAAAAAGTAAGATGAGATCCAGTCTCACTGCAGAACCATCTCCTCCTCTGGGATCTGTGGGGTGCCTGGGGGGAAACACTGGTCCGATCCCGTTGCCCAGCCATGCTGAGCACCGTCCTGCTGTGTTCAATTAAGCAGGTGCTTCTTCATTAAGCACCAGTGATTTGCTTTATTAGCTCTGGGCTAATAGACACGGGGCCCCAGCAGGGAGAGGATCATGTCTCGTCCCACTTCCAGCAACTGGGACAGAGCCTGAGCTGTGGAAGGAGCTGGCTGAGGCCTGGGAGTGATGCTCCAAGGGGTTCTGCTCCACTTTTCTGCTCATGGGTCTCAAAACAACTTCCACAGCTGTGAGGAGGGCAGAGCCCCTTCATGCTTCCTCCCAACCCTCCTCTTCCTCTGCTCCCTTCCTCTCTCCTCCCAAAGGCCTTGCTCCACCCTTCCTCCACACCCCAGGCTCCCCAGCAGATGCCCCAGCTTAACCCACCCAACCACGGAATCCACAGCCTCTGTGATGCCCACTGCCCATCCCTATCCCCCTGAAATTCTCCTGCCAGGAAAAGCAGCATCCTCAGCCTGGCCCAGCAGCTGGGATCCTTTAGGAATTTGCAGAGGAAGCATAGATAAAATTAGGATGGGAAGGGGAGAAGAGTGCAAGTGGGGAAAGCAGGAGGATGTCATTGTCCCATCCGTTCCCTCCACATCAGCAAAGAAAATCCCTGTCCTCCATTTTAATCCCCCCCTTTCCTGAATCCAGGCTCCAGAGCTGTTCCTCTGGGCAAGGGAAACCATGGCAACCCCAGCAGCTCCTGCTTTACAAAATTCATAGCGTTTTATGTAAGGGATTTTGAATGGTTTGGGAGGTTTAGGAGTAGGGGAACTCCTTCTGCAGGAGGCGGGTCTGGGGAGGAGAAGGACCCTCATCGTCTTTGGTTTCTTGGAATGGTTACCAAGCTCCCCAGGGAAACTCTGAGAAAGCTGCAGACCAGAAACGCATATCCTGGGAGGAGATGTGTGGATTCTGGGAGGAGATGTGTAGATCTTGGAAAGCTGGAGGAGACAATCCCTGCGCTGCCTTCGCTTGAAAAGGGAAAGGTGCACAGTGTTTCACTGCAAACAAGAAAACCCTCCCACGGAGCGTCTGCTTGGCAGCAGCTGTCAGTGTGACAACTGCTGAAGGAGCCGCGCTGCCAGCTCAGTGCTGGGCTGCGGCCGCCTCAGCGTCAGGCGCTCCCCAGGGATCCCCGGGGATCCCCAGAGCAACCAAGACGGATGCCTGAGAGGAACACAGCATAAATGTACATTAGTATTTCAGGCCAGCTTCAACTGGTGAAATAGCATCTTGATCCCACAGAGCCTCAGCCCCTGGCTTCTGCTCCTCCTGATGCTCCCCTTGGACATCAGGCCACCGGGAGGTCCCTGTCCTGGATGGCAGGATGGCTTCCTGGCTGCCTGCTAAAGCTGATAGTCCAGCCTGAAGCTGGGCACGTCCACCTCGACTCATGATGAACCCAGCCTTGTTCTCATCTTGGACATGCCTGGAGAACAGCGCCCTTCAACGAGATCACCCTCAGTTCTCCAAGCAGATACCCAACACCTCCATGCTCAGTGAGATACCTGCAGGGCCCTACCAAAGAGGAGAGGGAAACAGGGCTGTAGCAAGGGGAAGGAAGAGTAACATCCTTTGGGATGGGCCAGAAGCTAAAGGATGACTAAGTTTGGAAACTTGATGGTCCGCTCAGCCCAAGGTATGGCTCAACTTTTAGGCATAACACAGATGAATGTGACAGCTCTTCCAAGGTGAAGCCCACTAGACAGACAACCAGCACCAGCCTCCAGCTGCTCAAGCTGGTGTGTCCCAAGAGTTTCCTTGAGGAAACTTTATTGTGACTTCTGGATAAAGCTATCCTGCCCATAGAATTCTGGAATGGTTTGGCTTGGAAGGGACCTTAAAAACGATCTTGTTCCAACCCCCTGCCATGGGCAGGGACACTTTTCACTACACCAGCCTGCTCCAAGCCCCATCCAACCTGGCTGTGAGCACCTACACTGATGAGTCATTGGTGACCTGCAAAGCTTACAAAATCCTGTAGGAACATCTGAGCATCTACAGGAAGCTCATTTGAAAAATAGGCAAACCTCCCCTTCCAAACCCTCCAGGAAAGCAAAAAATTACCTCCCCGAAGCAATTCCTTGCCATCTTTTAAACTTGCCAGTGACTTGATGGCAAAATGGATGGCAAATGCAAGTCTTGCCTTGAGCTCTCGGGGCTTCAAGCTCCAGGCAGGAGACACCAGCCGCAGCATGAGAGCATGTGTCTGGCTCCAGCCACCACCCAGCTGAGAGGAACAACTCATTCAGTGCTCACAGTTCAAGTGAGCCCTCCAGAGCCTGTTCCCAAAGGGGCACTTACACCGGGCACTGACGTTTTCAGGCAAGCTCTGTTAGGAAGAGGAGGAAGGGTAGGGGCTGGCTTGGGAGTGGGGGAGAAGTGTAGAGCAGCAGCAGATCCTTCCTTCGAGACGTCCGCTTCCCTTTCAGGCTGACAGCTGTGGCCTAATTTTCAAGAAAACTGACAAGCGCCTTATTTCTCCCCCTATAATTTCTCATCACTGCAAATAAAATAGGTTAAAGGAGCGAGCGCAAAGCTGTGGCAACAGGAGCTGGGAGAGGCTGATCCTGTTCAGGGCGTGCACAGCTTGTACAGAGATGGGTCCCTGTGCTCGCCCTTCCCCATCACTTTGCTTTAAGATGAAGAAATAAAAGTGCTTTTGTTCCTTAAAAGCATGGCCAAGGAGCAGGTTGCTGTCCTAGAGGTGAATGAACCTTTGGACCTCAATGTAGGGAAGGTAGATTTGGGGGAAAATGGTCCTGGCTGAAAGCAGAGGGATTGAGTATGGCAGTAATACACGTGAAGCTTTCCAGAAGAAAGGAAAAAGGGACTGGGAAGAGGTGGCAGCATCCCATGGCTCAGGGATAAGCATACCCTGGGGTAGGAGGTGAAGCTGCCTTGTCTCTTCTGCCAACAACTCGAGCACATCCTGGAGCTCAGGGAAGGAGGTGCCTGTAACTCAGAGAGCCTGCTCAAGTGTCAGCTGAAAAAATACCTCATTTATGCCATGGTTTAGACATCCCAGATGTTATTTCAGCTTTAGTGCCAGGCTTGCCTTCATGCCCGCTGCCTCTCAGCATTGCAGTTGGATCACAATGCCTGCCCTGCCTTCTGAGCCAGGATCCCTGGAGGGATCCCAAGGAGGGATGCAGCCTGAGGATCCTTGCTCCCTCAAACCCTCCAAGGCCCATAGATGCGTGAGAGGAGAGCAGATGGATGCTCCCTGCCCTGCCAGGACCACACGAGAGCACCCAGTGCTATGAGGGGACCAGCTCCGGGTGCAGCTGAACATGAAGAGCAGCTCATGCATGAATGGAAGGAGCACTGAGCTCCAACCAGGGTGGCTTTTGCACAACTCTATGGTTTCAGTGAGGAGTTAAAGATGTCCCAGGCAGAGATCTCTTATCTGAGGACATCCCATCCTGGGAGCAGAGTGCCCAGCTGGACCCACTGGCTGAGGTGAGCTCTTCTCAGTTTTTAACTGCGTGTGCCCTGTACCTGGGGGATAACCCTGAGCAAGTTTCCCTGGAGACAGGTGGGGGGAAAACCACTGTTACTCAGCCTGATTTCCTGTCCTGGCTCTTCCCTCCACAAAGATGAATAAACCGAGTTGTCACAGCTGCAGAGCCAGAGAAGGAAACACCATCAGAACACCCGAGCCCCAGCCAACAGGATCAGACAGGTTAAGCTGCTTCCCCATGATGAGGGTCCTCACCCCATCAGCCAGGCAAAGAAAATTTGAGAGACACTTTGGAAGCTGCTTGTGCTGAATCCCTGCTCTGCAGGACAGGACAGTCAGCAAGCAGGGAAGCTGTGGGCTCCTCTCCCCACTGTCCAGTTCGCCTTTTCCCAGCTCCCTCCTTCCACAGCCTGCTTTTCCACAGCATTCCTGCTGTGATCCTAGGGAAAGTGCTGGGAGGAAGCAGATATCCCTACCTGGGGACCTGCCCTTTGAAGGAACTTGGCCATTTTGTAAGGATTTTCCTCTCCTACGCACATTTCCCCTTCCTCCCTTCCACCCTCTCACTGACCCAAATTAGTCCCAGCCCACGCCAGCACTGCCGCTCACATGTGGTTCCCATTTTTCTACAGGAAAACCCATCAAATCCTTCCTAGCAGCTCCAAGTACGGCTAGTCCTGGAGCAGCTTTGGTGGGTTAGGACAGCAAACTCATTTCCAGGGCCTGTTGCACCCCAGCTCATCCAGCCCCTCCAGCTCAGTGGAGGCATCTCCTGTACTTTCCTGGGGGTCCGGTCCCAGGAAGGAGCTGGCCAGGCCAGGCCCAGCTCCTGCTCTCCCAGCAGGGATAATCCTTAGACAGGGGAACCAGGCTCCTCCCTTGTGAAGGTCATGCTGTTGGTGACTGGTGCATTGCAACTCTAGAGACAACCTCTCCTCTGGGGGAAGCTGGGCTTTCCCCCTCTGGCTCCTGCTTCATGGGGCTGGGAGGGTAGCAGAGAGCCCAGAATGATGTCCCTGAGCCTCACTGAATTAAAACCTCAATAAGCACATGCTCCTGCGGGCTTGTGGAGCCCACTGTGAGATGTAAGAGGCAATTTGAGAGCTGGGAGTTTTTGGAGGTACTGTGGGGTTGCTGGCTTCCACCCCAAATTCCCACAGGAACGCAAGGAGAGCCTGGAGGGCATTTACGGTGCAAGGCTGGGGCAGAGAGAGAATGCAGGAAAGCAGAGCCTGGTTGCCACCACATCACTGTAGCACTGTTCTGGATCTCCAGGCATGGGGTTTTATATGAAGCTGGGGAGAGGAAGTTTTGGGGAGCAGGGAGAGTTACAGGGAGGCACAGAGGAATGGGCTGCAGATAAGCAAGGAGAAGCCCACTGACCTCTGCAGAACTGGGAATGCTCACCACCCTGCTCCATCACCCTGTGCCTCGCCGGGGCCTTGGGTGGGAGGGAGTCCCTCTTTCTGCTTTGCAAATGGGCAAAAAAAAACCAACCTAAAAAGCTTTCTCCGGTTCCTCCTCTCGGCGAGGCACGAGGAGGGGGATGGCGAGTGCACAGTTCATTAAAGCTGGAGGGCAGGCGGCCAGCGAGCATCCTGGCAGGCAGAGCAGTGGATTTTCGCAGGCTCGCTGCCTCCCGACACAGAAGCTTCCCTTGTAGCACTCACAGCTGTTTGGATTTTACCCGAGTTCATATCACAGTTTATCAAAGAGGCTCCATTTTTTTTCCCCTTCTTTTTTTTTTGCACTTTGCTGAGTACAAGCCAAACGGTTCCTGCAAAAACAAATGCAGGTTTTGTTCTGCATTGCAGTGGCACAGAGGGTGGGAGAGAGGAAGAGGTGACACGTGTCCCCCCTCCAGCCCTGATTCACTTGCAGAGGGATTTTCAGGGCATGGGTTTGGCAGTGGGAGCTGGAGGGGGCACAGTGGCATCAGCACATCCAAAGGAAGGAGCAGGAGTGGATCCTGCATCCCAGCAATGGGTGCCTCCAGATCATCAACAGGTATTGGGATGTTCAGCCAAGGAAAATGTGTGTCCAGGGGAGCTCAAGAGCATCCAGGCCTGGGAGAAGAGGAAGGTTTTGGTTAGCCCCAGCTCCTGCATCTCTCCCAACGAGAGGCTGGGAAGTGAGGACAGCATAACAGGAGGAAAGGACAAGGTTAGGGATGAGGTAGGAGCCAGGATGGGGCCGAGGGGACATCGGCTCACTGCAGTATAGTGGCATTCTGCAGTTGTGGCATCCCCTTATTACCAAAACAAACACCCACTGGCTCTGTACAGGATCCCCAGTGCATCCCTTGCTATCCAAACCTGTGGCTAAACCCCCATCCCACTCCCTCCCGACAGCCCTCCTCACTGGGATGCTGGCAGGCAGCCTTTCCCTTCCCACTCTCCCAGATGGAGAGCACAGCCCTGGGAGTGCCAGGCAGGCCAGTCAAAAACGATTTAACATGCACCTCACTGCTGGCCTGCCAAGAGCATCGCATGGATGTCTGTGCTCCACACTCCTCCAGCCCTCTGCTCCCCTCCTCTCTTGATTCCTCATCCTGGTTAGCGGGTTCAAATTCATTTTGCATCTTTTTCCCTACCTTTTGTGGAGAAACTGGTGTTGTACAGTCAGCTCCAGCCTCTCAGAGGCAGAAAAGCCCTGTCATGCCCAAAAACAGGGACCGGCCACCCTAGCCCCAAGGGCATCGTGTACAGCCCTTCATGCACCCAGTGTGACCTGCCAGTGTTTGTCCTCAGCTCTGCCCTCCTCGTTATCCAGCTCTCCACTGGCCTCATCCCAGCAGGACTTTGAGACCTCAAGAACAGTCAGAATTTCCAGCCAGGTGAACTTTTCCCGTCTGCTGGAACTATAAATCTGTGGCCCCATCACGAGACTTGGGATTTTCCAGCTCTCCAGCTAATGCCATAAACTGGCTGAACAACCTTCTATGCTCCAGCCTATGTCTTCCAGAGTGGATGGAGAACCAGCCAGTCCTCCTGGCCAGCCTCCACAGCGTTCAAGCATCCCCCCAAAGGCCAAGGGCCAACTCCAGTCAAATGGACAATCCCACCAGGGGCATCACATGGGAGGTGGTTGAAAAGTCATGCCAGGGCCTCTTCCAAGCAGCTTAACCTCAGAAAACACCCTGTGAGAAGGTGCCAGGCAGTGGGGAGGTTTGTCTAACAGCTCTATAAAACAAGCTGAGACAACCCCTGCATGCAGGCCCCTGCCTGGGGAGCAAAGTGCTGACTCAGGTGTCCTCTCTGCCCCAGGGTGCTACTGCTCTGCGAGAAAATGGCCTTGCTGGGCTTAAAAGTTATGCCCTGCACTTCGAAGCATCCACACACGACATGCACAGGGATGTCTCCAGCCACTCAAGCACATCCCATACCTCAGAAGGTTCATTTGTTGTGGCAAGGTGCATCAGCCATTAATGTCTCATCTCAGAGAGCAGCAAAAAGCCATCTACTTTGGTGCTAGGCTTGACTTAGCCAGCTGAACCAGTGCTCCTGGAGCTCAGACTGACCCTGAGGACAGCACAGGAACTGCACAGCCAGCCCTGGGGAGGTATAAGAGGGGAGAAGACAGCTCCTTGCAAGGACAGCCTGCCCTATCCTCACACTGTGCTCCGAGCAGCAACACTGATGTCCATGCAGCAGGGCTTAACCTCTCCCTTAATCCCCCCATCCCACAGTGCTGGTACCAACCAACAGGCACTAAATCCAGCCTGTAAATCCCGGTGTGAGCTGAAAAGCTTGGTGCCGCTCTGCTGCCTGCCTCCTGACCGGCCAAGCAGCTTTCCCTCCACAGGGTTCCTGCCCGGAGGACAGCCGTGCTGCTCCAAGGAGCCATGTGATGCTTTGGAAGCTCCTCCGCATTTTTCTGCTGCTCCAAGCCATCGTCGGGAGGTCAGTGGCTGAATGGGAATATTTGCTTCTTGCTTAAGGGCTCTGTTGAATCCAGGATGGCCACGTGCCAGCCAGGGCAATTAGCGAGAAGGGTGGAAGGCCTCAGATCTGCTTATCAAGGTGGGAGGTAACACTGATGCTCCTGCCTCTGACAAGACTTTGGGAGCAATCTTTGAGTGCAAACATGCCTGGCTTGAGAGGAGAAGGCAGCACTTGGTATTCTTAGTTTTGAAGGCAGACTAATTTTACTGGCTTCCAGCCTAAAGAAAGTCACAAGTGACAGTAAGAGAGAACTGACCCCCAAAGGAACACTGCCAGCTGCAATGCAGAAAACTGATGCCAAGCCAAAACAAAAAAATTTGGAAGAGATCATGGGAGCAGGTTTCCCTCCTTCCTCTAGCAGAGAGGGGTGGGACAGCATGAGACTCTGAGGGATTCCTACCACTGGAACCCCCGGGCATATCCTTTGCCCAGACATTCATGAGGCATTTAAACAGCTTTGAAGAGCCTTCTCCTGGATGTTGCTCTTCCCTTCTCTCAGATCATAGATGACAAAATATTCTGAGTTGAAAGGGACCTACAAGGATCATCAAGTCCAACTCCTCCTGCTGGGGCTCAGCTCGGCATGTGATCTCCACGCCGGCCATAGGCTTTCTCTCTGTGAGGCCCGCTCGTGTTGAGTCTGCTAAAGCCTTTGGCACAGATAAGGCATCACAGCATGGTTTGATGGGCACTGCATCCCACTGGGGAAGGCAGCAGACCAGTCAATCTCTTGGATGCACGAACAGCACTGGCAGAGGTACCATGTGCCAGTGTTGGGTTATCCCCCAGCCTGGTGGACACAGGCAAAGAAGAAGAAATTCTTTGGATACTTCCTTATGAATGATAGAAGTTTTTGGAGCTGTTTCCCTGTTATTTTGAAGGAAGTTTGTGTTGCCACTTGGCTCCACCCTATCTTCTCTGGCAAAGCATCTCGAGATATCCCCCTTGGGGCTGGGGTTGCTGATGGTGAGACCACCCGTCACAGCCCCTATCGCTGCCTGAGCCAGGCTGGGAGGGTGAGTTCTGCCAGTGAGTGCTGCAGGTACTTCTCCCACCCATCTCCCAGCATCAGGCAGGCTCTGGAGCAGTTCTACATGTCTTGGGGACCACAGGTCCTTACAGAACAAGAGATGGTCCCACCTCCTGCAGAGATCACTGGCCAAATCCCACTTCCATCCTCAAGCACATAACATACCATAACCTCTGTCTCTGGGACTCCGAGGACATATCAGGAGAGCGACTAAAGTCCTTTCAGAGTCAGCAACCAAGCATGAACAAACTTGAGTTGGATTAAAAATAAACTACCTTTAATCGCAGACCCCCTACGTGACCTCACGGACATTTGAATTTGCCCACCAGCAACGTGACAGGGAAAACTGCTGTGCTGTGCTTGAATAAAACCCCTGTCCCCCATTTCCCTTTCCTGTGAACACTAATCCTTCAGCTGGAAATCATTGCCTAAACGTAACAGGTCTACTTTCCTTCCCTGCTTCACTGTTCCCAGGCCAGCCTGGGAAAGAGGCAGCAGTGGTCCTGGGCCACACTTTAGCAGACCCTGTCCCAGTCTCTCAAGCATCCCCCTTGCGCTCTCCAGCTCAGGAAGAAACATCACCAGCATCTCTCAAGTCAAACACGAGGCTGGCTTCTCACCCTGCTGTGCGAAACAGCTGAGCTGGCTTGTGGACCGGGGAGGGATGTAACGTGGGAACGCGCATACGGCTTCAATTTGAAAAGTGGCTAAAAATAGCTCCACGAGGCTCCCACGTTCACTGAGTCTCTCCGGCAAGAGATCAGTCTTTGCCAGAGAGTCCTGTAAAAGTTCTTCTCCTCAATTCTCATCTTGCTTTTTCTGGAAGCAGCAGAGATTTAGTTTACACCAGTCCTTTACCCACCATCAGTAGGTTTCAGAGTTAATCGCTGGTACCTGAGGGCATGGCTCACCCTTCCAGAACCACCACTTTGGCTCCAGTCCTGCATCTACCCCATGTGAGCAACGTGACTTGACAAAGGACAGAGTCATCTATTTTTTACTTTTTTTTTTGCTTTACCAGATTTTTTGGGGCATGAGTCACCGTAAAAAGACTCGGCTTGCTGCGCTGCTGTGAGCCAGTCCCACCGCACCTCTGGCTGGCTGCTGGGAAAGCTGGGCCTGCCAGCCAAGGCTCATCCTGCCAGAGTCAGAGGGAAAAGTTGGAGGTGGCCATGGTACAGGAGAGCTTTTAAATGGGACCCTGCCCAGACTCACTGTCACTCTGGTCACCCTGCTTCCCTAACATAGCATGCGGCCACTTCCTTGCCAAGGGTGGCTTATCCTAGGGGTTATGCTGACCGGGGAGAGGACAGTGGACACTGTCCACTGTGGGATATTGCCTCTGGGATGAATCCAGACTTGGGCAAAAATTGCTGCCCAAGCAGGTACAACTCCACACCCAGCTCAGCTTAGCAAATTCTGGGAGCTCTGCATGCTGTATTTTCCCACTGCGGTGATGGGTCCCCCTTATCAATACCTGGCACACCCCTGTGCCTTTGGAGAGGTGGCTCTCTTCTCCCACAGAAGCATGGCTTGTACATCATGCTCTCCTGCTGTTCATTTGATGCCACATCCCTGAAAGCAAGGGAGGAAAACCCCGCGTCCTGCCTGCTGCTTCCACGAACCTCCTCACCGATTTCTCCACCTCGCCTTGACCATCAACCCTGTTATTTCCCAGTGAGCTGAGGAATGGATATCCCTTGCCCCAGATTTCACTGCATTAAAGATGACTCTCTGCCAGCTGCCAGGACACTTGGCATTCCAGCATTCACAACATTTGGCTCTCCAGCCTCCGTTGCAGCTCCTTAAAAAGCTGAAGCAAACCCTACCGACTCTATGCATTGAAACACACGGCTTTGGATGGGCGAGCATCTCGCCAAGCCGGCTGGAGGGATTCACTCGGCTTGGCACTCTGACTGCAAGCCTGTCTTCGTGCTCTGGCTGGTCTAGTTGTTTCTCAACGAAACAGGCTCTGACAACACTGTTTAATAAGGAGCCACTTTGCCTCCGGGGATGGGAGAGAGAAATATGGTGGCTTGACATGTGAAAGGCAAATCCCGTTTGCTCCAAAACCGTTTGCTGGAGAGCGAGGGAAGCTTGAGGAAATGGTTCTGGCTCTGAACAAATGTAGTACTTGGGCTGCTTGACCCTGCTATCCCTGTCCCACCCATCTCAGGAGGGCTCAGGGGCTTCAGTGAGGCTGGTAGGGTGCTCTGACCTGATGATGAAGGCTCCTCTGGTTTCCAGGAGTTTCCGTTCACTGCTGAAGCGCTTGAGCAGGTTGATCATGAACTTGTAGAAGTAGGAGTTCATGGTGGGCGTGGAGGGTGAGCACTCCAGGCCTTTTGTACCTGGGGAGGCAAGAGGAGAGCAAATTAGAGCTGCCAGAGCCCTGCTGCCAAAGCCTTGATGAGAGAGCAGACACTCAAAACATGGTCACAGCACTGCGGAGGGCAGGGGCATGGAAAAGTTTTCAAGCCTCATATAACCACATCTGGTTGGTCCAAGCAGAGCCAGCCCTGTCTTGGCTCTCTCCAGCCCAGGGGAAAGCATCTTAGGGTGGTCACAACACTGGAAGCAGCACCTGGGACTAAAATGGGATTTCTGGGAGTTTGTCCCAGAGCTATTCAGCTTCAGTAGCTGGTAGAAGAAGGGATGCCTGAGGCTCTAAATTGAGCCAATCCCATCTACTCAGACACGGCATATACACTCATCCCAAAACCACCAGACTGCTGGTGAGTTGAAGAGCCTGTAATCCAACCCCATGAGCCATAGATGCCCTGAGCCCAACGTGCATGTAATGGCAGACATTCAGCCCCAGGTCACAGCACGGACACTGGGTTACACTCGGTGATGTGATTTTCCCTGAGCAGAAGCCACTTGGTGCAATAGTGTCACACACAATGTGCCCCAGGGCTAGCATAAAGTGTTGGTCAAACCACAGCAGAGCTCCAGGCTTAGGGCTTGTTCTGGTCTGAGACTCTTGGCAGGGAGGGCAGGGAAAGGGGCAGCTCCCAGCTCAGGGAAATATCCCTTCCACACACAAGAGCTGGCAGGTAAAGATTGCTTTTCCCACAGTGAAACCCCAGGGGAGATGGTTTATTTAGCAGGACAGCGCTCAAAGCAAATGTTTGGAGAGAGCATTTCAAAGGCGACTTTGCAACAAGGGGAGCTCTCTCCCTTAATTTCTCCTTTGGAAAGGCCATGTCTAACTGCGGTAAGGAGGGAAGCCAGCACACACGAGCACCCCAAGGCTATTCCCATCCACTATTTCCATCAGATAACCAAAGGAAACCTGAGCAGTTTGATTTATGGATGTTGTCTGCTTCTACGGACACTCAGCGGAGCATGGAGCAGCCAATTAAAGATGCAATTAAGCTGCCAAAGCCCAGGAAAGCTGATGGAAAAGCTGCTGGTCTGTTTTCCACCCTGCCTCTCCCAATGATACACAAGAGATACACTCAGGGTAGCTTCCTCGGGTTTGGATTTAGCATCTAAGAGAGCATACAGAGCCAAAGAAAAAGGAGAATGAAATACGAGGTCATCCTGACCAGAACCTGGTGTCCTCTTCCTGCTGGAGCTGCATGTTCACCCACCCCTTGGTATATCTGTAACCCCAAACCAGGCTTTGAAGCAGGCAGCTCCCTGAGCACCAGTGTTCACCATCGCATCATGTTTCCCCTCAGCTGCAGGGAAGATGATCTGGGCAAAGGAAAAAAAAAAAAAAGGATCCAGCTGAGCCAATGTGCTCCAAAACAAAGGTGTGTTTGTTTGAAGGCAGGGAGTACCCTGCGTGAAAATACAGCCGTGCCCCACGTGTTGCCACTACAGCTGCTCAGCTCTGCTCAAAAGGGAGCAGAGACACGGTGTGGAGGCGACATGGGGCAGCTCTGCCTTGCTGCTGTGCCTGCCTGCAGCTCAGCCTCACACCTCCTAGCAGAGCCTGGGAAGGCAGGTGGAGACCAGGCAGAAACTGTCTTTCAAAGCTGAAAAAGTGATATTTTTGCCTGTTTTCTCAGTAACGCTGGAGCATCCAAACCTGGCTGCGCTGCAACACGAGCTAGCAGCAGGTAGGACATCCCACCTTCATCCCCACCAGCTAACAATGCTCCAGTGCTGCAGTTTGTCTGGGGGAAGGTCTGATCTTGGAGTTGTTCCCTTCTCGAGGCCCCCAAAATAGTCTCTCTGAGCCCCACAGCAGCATGGACAGCACTGCTGCCCAGTGTTCCCTCCACAAGGCAAAGCCAGCTTTGTACCTCACTGCCACCCTGCATGCCTTCCAGCCAAACATTACATATCCTAGAACACATCCCAAAGGAAAAACAGGAGGAGGCAGCAATTCTTCTCCTCCCTGACAGGACCAGCACTTTTGCTGTGCACAGGACAAAGCCCAGGAGCTGTATGGCTGCAAGACGGACCAGCCAGAAGCACCCTCAGATGCGTGCTCTGAAGTGGTGCAGCACCTCCTGCATCTTCAACTGGAGACTGGGAACAATCTGCTGAATCAGCTGAGTATCCAAAAATCAGAATTGCCTTGGAGATCCCTGCTACAGTCTGCAGGACCTTCAGCACTGCTGTTTTCTTCCATCAACTGGTTCCTGAACTTCAGACCTTTCTGCCCAGCCTGGAAGCAAGGAAGGACTGGGACACAGAGATGGTGAAAACAAGTCTGTTCTTCTTAGGAGAGGAAAGCATGTCAGTCTGCCCACTCCAAGGAGCCTCTTCACCATCCTCTGCCTCTGGGAGCACTGAGACTGAACTCCAGAGGGATTATTTCTCCATCCCTTGCCCACCTGGTGCACAGCAGCTATGCCTGCATGTCCCTAAGGAAGGTTTCCACTGTGGCACACTGTGCCAGAGCAGCCTTGCCAGTGCTCTCTAGGGGTAATGCTGGGAGTGAGAAACCAGTGTGTAGGAGTCTGCCAGGCTGCAAAAGGCTCAACCAAACCTCAGATGGAGTTTAAACAGGCAATACTTCTTCCAAGCAGGAAAAGCAGTTCTTTTCCAAAGCCTCCCAATCCTCCAAACTTCCCGTTTGCTCTGTTTACAGGATGTCTAGGAAGTGGCTGGCACCTTGTGTGCCATGGTGTAACCCTTCCTGGCGTAGCCTGGAGCTCACCTCGCTGCCCTGCGGGTTACAGCTCAGCACAGTGGCATTCCCAGCTCGACAGAACTGTAGGAGCAGCTTGTCAAGTGTTTCTCTGAAGCACGAGAGACAAGCAGGAAGAAGTGTTAAGAAAACTGTGGCATAATTAATTGAAGCTTGCACCTCTCCCCCTTTCCCTGAAGCAAGACTTTGCAGCTCCGTAACCTGCCAGATCTGCTGTTAACGTAGCTGGGGCTGGTGGCACGTCACAGCTCTGCTGTTTGGTTTGGGTTTTTTTTTTTTTTTAAATCTGGCATGGAGGAGGAAGATGGAAGAAGAAAGATCCATGCTNGCCAGCTGCTTTGTTTTTGGTTTGGGTTTTTTTTTTTTTTTAAATCTGGCATGGAGGAGGAAGATGGAAGAAGAAAGATCCATGCTCAGACGAATGATGAAACTCAGTCCACATATCCACCAGAATAGGAACAAATGGGAATTCTGGGCTCAGAGGAACATCAGAGCAGTGAAACATGATGAAAAGCATGTGGGAATTGCAGTTCCACGGGTGCAGTGAGTCCCCATCAACCTGGGCCCTTATCACTGAATCACAGAAGGGCCCTTAAAGCTCATCTAGTTCCGACCCTCCTATCATGGGCAGGGACACCTTCTGCTAGATGAGGTTGCTCAGAACTCCATCCTATTTGGCCTTGAACACTTCCACAGATGAGACAGCAACAGCTTCTCTTGGCAACCTCTGCCAGTAACTCACCACTCTCACAATAAAGAATTTCTTTCTAATATCTAAGCTAAACATATCCTCAGTTTTACACCATTATCCCTTGTCCTATCAATGACTACAGCAATCTCCTGCAGCCCAGGACGCCAGGCTAACAAATCCTTTCCCTGGATTCCCTTCACAGACTGGGGTAGAGCTAGGGACACGACCAGGCTTCTTGGATCACCTAAGTCAATACCAACATCTGCTCCCCCCATCCATGGGTGCCAGCTCGAGCGGAGCACAGCAAATGTCTGCAAACCCCCAGCGCATCCCTGAGCGCTCACCAGCGGCTCATGCTGTTCCCATCGCTTGCGCGGCCACGCTATAAATCAACCGAGACAGGCAATTAGGGATCTATATTAAGGCCCTTATAAATATATATTGTACATCACCCTGGAACATTCAGGCTGTCTGGCTGCTTGATGGGCTGAGCTGTGTCGAGACCTACAGTATCCAAAATGTCCCCACATTGCTCTGGCTGAGCCTGGCAGACTCCAACACGAACTTGGATTTTCCTGCCTCAGCCACAAAGTGCTGAACTTCACTCTGGCATAAAACATAACTTCTATTAATTTACTATAATTGGTTTCAAACCAGTCTTAATTAAAACCGGTGTGGACTTGCTTAACTCCATTGAAACCAAATTGAAATAAGATTGGAGCAGAATTGATTCCTTTCCGAAGCGAGCTAAAGCTGGGTAAGCTGGTTAAAGAGTATCCACAAGGGTATTTGCGGTGGTTTAGCTAAAATGATTTACCGCAATCTCTAATTGAAGCAATTTCAGCTCGGATATGGGGAGGGTAAGCTAAGAGTTGGCGAGGCCAAGCATCCTTCCCACCCGAGTGCTTTCCCCAAGGCATCATGTTTCCAGCTCAGCCCAGAGAATGATCTCCCTCGGCTCCTCTGGGACCAACAGGGATAAACCTGGCGGCAGCCAGAGCTGGTCCGTGAGCCTTCAAGCCACCCGAGCGCCAGCGGCGTGGGAGCTGGCACTGCCAGATGGTGCTCGGTGAAACCCCGGGCAGCGACGTGGGAATCTGCGCGGCGTCTCCCCCCGCAGCCTTCCCCAGGATGTTTTGAATTTTAGCTTTTGCAAACACGGAGTGGTGAAGCCTTGCGGAGCAGGATAAAAATAGAGCCGTTAAAAAGGCAAATCCTCCCCTCCTCCTCCCAGAAAGCCGGCGCAGGGCGTAGCTGGAAACAGATGTGAACATGTCGGCAGCTCAGCTGGGCTCTGGAAAACCTCCACTCTCCCCTCTCCAGAGCACAAGATGCTGCTGAGGACATAAACCCGTCAAAATTCTGGATTGCATGGCCAGGGGCTGTGCTCAGCCTGGTTTTGCCTGGGCACACATAAATGTTTCCCCCTTCATACCCGGCTAAGGAGCCATGGGTTTGTAATTCCTGAGATTGCAGCATATCAGCAGAAAGGGGGTCCCAGATGGGTTGGGTTTTATATTTTGATGCCCAATGAGGCTTTTCCTGCCCCTGGTTCCCCGCAACTTCATGCAGGGTCTGTGCTCATGGCTGCCTTCGAGGAAGGTGGCAGGCAATGATAATCCTGATGGTTTTCCTAGGGAGGTTAGCGGTCGACTCCTGCCTCGTTTTTCTTTACTAAGGTAAATCAATAAGCAAAAATGCAGCAGGGGTATTGCTCAGCCATTGTTCTGGAGCACAAAGCACCCAGCAGAGCTGCAAACCACGAACGGTTAAGCTTCATGGTGAGCTTAGAGCAGATTGAGACTCCTGGAAAGGTGAAGCATACGGAAGATAACCTGCAGGAATGAGCAGAAATGGGCTTTGCTGGGCCATTTCCACACCAATATTCATTCTGCTAGTTTGTTTTTCACCTCATTCCTCACCTCATCCTCCAAATTCCTCACATCTTGGGGAAACTGAGGCAGCCCAGCAAAGTAACTCCAAGGGAGGGCTTGGCTAGGAGTGATTTATCTACACCATCAACTTCTCCTTTGTCTACCACAACAGATCAGTAATCCCAGCTGTTATTTGGGAATCCCCAGGCTTTCTGGCTGGCTGTATGCTGTGACCATCTCAGGAGGGATGGATACCTGGAGGCACGCCAGGCAAGTTAATGCTACATCTGGATGGTCTCTCCTGGGGTTTTCCACGGCATCCCAGCTCCACTATTACACTCTAATATCCAGGAAAAGAAACAGATCACCCTTTCCTTTAAATTCCTCTGCTCCCCAAGAGGCAGAAGAACATTTTTGACAGTCAACCCGCCTGAACAGCTTGAGGCCAGTAGGGAAAGAGATGCCACAGCCGCCAATCATCAGGAACCAGACCACTGAGCTCGGAGTACTCAGGAACAGCCCGCTTTTCTCTTGCTTGCTTGGCTCCTCTGCTCCCTGCTGTCACACTCCTGATCCTGCAAAAACTGCTGGAAGCTGGCTCCTTCGAGAACAAGTGGTTGGTGGTGTGATGTCAGCTGCCTCATGGCCTTTCGTGGGGAGGATGAGTAAGGAGGGGTTTAACTTTTATCCTTCTCTAGCACTGGAAATAGAAGTTTAGCAAATCGGAGCCATCTGACAAGGGACCACCTTCTCTTTTCTACCTTTCATGGACCTCCTGCACCCTACAGACTCTCACCTGATGTTTGCAGAGGCTGCCCTAACATTTTCCAGACTGTCTGCAGGTGGGACCTTTTCATACGCTGCCACTTCTGCAGATCTATAATTACACAAATGAAGCAACAGTCAATGAAAAGGGAGTGGTTTGGCTCACTGAGAATAAAATTCCCCCCAAGATATGTCAAAAGTAAACCCCTAACAGAATATCTCCACTCTGGAGCATTGCATGTTCTCCAGGGGGGATACAGCAAGACTGAACTCAACAGACTACATTTCTCAGGTACTTCTAGCAGTCTCCTCCAGAGTAATCCACTGACTCCTGTGATATCCATGGTCTGCCAGTGGAAACCAATGACCTCAGGCATGTTAGTGCATCCACATATGGAGTCAGACTCCCAGTAAACATATAGTGTGAGGTACTCAGAGGGTACAGCACTGTCCCCACCATCTCCGGCAGGAAGCCAGGCAGGAGAGACCGGACCAAGCTGGAGAGGAAACAAAGGGCTGTAACTGCTTCACCTTACAAAGCTGTGCAGAAAGGAAGGAAGAGATGTGTGCAAGAGTTACCCTGTGCAAGGCAGCAGCTGGTCTGGCATCCTTTTGGAATGAGCTTTTGTCTCTCCTGCAGAGCAGAGCTGTATACCAGACTGGAGGGCTTGCACCTATGATATGGAATGTTTTGGGTTGGAAGGGGCATTTAAAGGCCATTTAGTCCAACCCCCTTGCTATGGGCAGGGACCCCTCCCACTAGACCAGGTTGCTCAGAGCTCCATCCAGCCTGGCCTTGAACACTTCCAGGCATAGTACATCCACATCTTCTCTGAGCAACCTCTTGCAGTGCCTTGCCATCCTCACAATGAAGAATTTCTTCCTAATACCTAATTTAAAACTACTCTCTTTAGCTTGAAGCCATTCCCCCTTGTCCTGTCAATCCATGCCTTGTCCAAAGTCCCTCTCCAGTCTTTTTGGAGCCCTTGAAGGCACTGGAAGAGGCTCTAAGGTCTCCCTGGAACCTTCCCCAGGCTGAACAACATCAACTCCCAGCCTGTCTCCTTAAGAGAGATGCTTTGGCCTCTGATCATCTCTGTGACCTCCTCTGGACTTGCTATGACTGGTCCATGTCCTTCCTGTGCTGAGGACTCTATATCTGGATGCAGTCTTCCAGATGGGGTCTCACCAGAGTGGAGTAAAGGCGCAGAATCACCTGCCTTGACTCAGTGACCTTGGTGACAACCACTCTTGGGTCACCTGCTACTTGTCTCAGCTTCTACAGGGTTGGAAAAAACACTCCAAAAGCAAAGCAGGCAGCTGGATTCCCATTGTACTGACCAGACTGGCATTTGCATCATCACTCCAAAGACCAGGGACCTCCTGGGCACAGCCCTGCAGCCCTTGTCCCTGGAAGAGTGGGCAGAAGGTACCAAGGAGGCACTCTGGTGGCCAGCACCAGCCACCCTCTCCCAGGGCAGCCGGAGCAGGTCGGGAGGAGATGCTGGGTCTCCCCGGCAGGGCTGAGCTGGGCTGGCCCCAGCTCATTGTGCTTGGAGAAGGCGTTGAGGGCAGCTGACCTTACGTAACCGGAGAACAAAGCAGCTAAATAAAAACTGGAGCTGGGAACGGGCTGCGGAAGTGGGACACGGCTTTCCTGACTAATCAACCAGCATCTGAAGGAAACCGAACTCAATGGCAGGGAAACAACTGCATAAACACATCCCGAGGGAAGAAAGGGAGAGAGAGGAAACGCGGGGAAGACCATGGGGGCAATGGCCCCTTCCACCTCCACTCCTGCTCCTACTGCTTGGCTGGCAAAGCCTGGAGTGCCAAGACAGAGAGCACAGCAGGAAATCTGCCACGAGCTCAAGGATTTCAAAGGGTGACCTTGCTCGCTTACCTGCAAAGCCACCAACTGCACATTTGGAAGGGCCTCAGGGATAGGAGAGGATTGGGGCCGGGATGGATCAGCAGCTCTCCTCCCACTGCTGGCTTCAATGGCAACTCAGTCTGAAGTGGATGAAGGGAATGAAGAGATTTTACCCAGGGGAGAAGTGCTGGAACTCTGCAGCCCCCACTCTGATGGGGCAACAGCATCAATCCTACTGCCAATACAGCACTGTCTGAACCACAGCACCTTAGGGAACCATTCCATACATCCCAGTACAAAACCAGTGATTCCAGGAAGGGCTACACCTTCTCTTTGGTGCCAGTATGATTTTTGCCTGGGAAGGGCAGAGTTTTGGCTCACTTGCTCTCACCATTCGGACCTCGCTCAGACACGGGGATTTCCACTGGCCACTGTCCTGCTCCAAAAAAGCCCTCCCTTCAAGCAATCCTCTGACAAAAGGAGTATTTTTCAGGAGCCTCTGATTTTCCAGGCATAATCCAGGAAGGTCCTGGCCCAGCTGTGACCCTCAATTTCCCTGGGGGAACTCCCCAGCAGCCCATCTAGTCTCAGCCTTGGGTGGTCAAAGCCAGACAGGACTGGGGCCACAATAAACATCCAAGGCCAATGAACCAGCTCCTTTTTCCCTCCCCAAAAACATTCGCCTTTGGTTAAAAGCCAATGACCCTGCAAAGCTCAGCCCCAAATAAATTCTTAAGGAACAATTTTCTGGTGTACTATAAGGAAGAGAAAAATAGGTGAGGAAGCCAGAGCCCATTAAGACCTGTGTGGGGGCAAGTAGTCCCACCCTGGGACAACGGGAGCTCCAGCTCCAGCAGATCTACTCCAGGAAGGGAGAGCCAGACTCTTTTTAAAGGTTATGCTTAAGTAAGAGAAGCCAAGTTGCTCTTCCAGATAGCTAACAGGGGCCACGGCAGTCGTTAGGATCCACGCCATCCAGCCTGCTATTTTTAGATCATCCAGAAGGAAGGAAACCTCAGACAACCATTAGTGTGAGCTGAACTGCAGCTCCTCAGCTGCTTGGCCAGTGCTGCAGGAGCTGCTCCACCCAGGCAGTCTCACTTCTGACAGTGGGAGGATGGATGAGACTTGCAGAGGGCTTGGGGAGGTCAACAGCTCTGCAGCCCTCACCTCTCAGTTGCAGAGATAAAGCTGCCAGCAGGAAACAGGTAGATACACAAAAAAATCCCACCCTGAACAGCCCAAGACCTGAGTGGGTTGCTGGCACAGACATTTGTAAGACCAGGGAGGGGTGAGTGATCCAGGATCTTCACAGAAAATAAAGCCTGGACATGGGAAAGCAAAGCCTCCCTCTCTGGTGGTGATTTTGCAAGGCCCTGTGGCTGCATCCTGAGCAGGGAGAGGCAGTCTTGGCTCAGTGCTCGGGTTGCAATCCAAAGCTCACATGAAACGTGCTTTTGGCTGGGACGACCTGGCCTGGGGAGTACAGCAGGGAGGCCCTTAAATAGCAGCAGAGGAGGAGAAGGAGCAGCCAAGTAACTGTAAAGGATGAACCACAGACAAGGGAAGGTGGAAAAAATTTCCCCATGTGCTGGGATAATTAATGAAAGGTTGGTTTTTGTTTTTTTTTTTTTATCTCTCAAGTCTCCAGAAAATAGGATCGTCCCTCTTCATCTCTCTCTGGAGGTTTTGCCAGACACTTAGAGCAACACAGCAGTTCATAGCCAACGTGGGCAGCCTGGCACAGGAATCCCTCTGCAGATCTATGGATGTTTTGGAGAGCTGGGATTGCAGCCAGCATCCCATCCTGCACTGATTCTAGGGCTCTGAGGGATTTTACAAGGAGAAAAGAGGCTGGAACCCAAGGTCCAATAAAAAATAGGACAATAATGACATCCCTCCACACTGGCCTCTGGAGCATCCTGCTGCTAAACTGAGCCCTAAATCCCCAAAACATGAACTAGGGGAAAGAACAGTAAAGATAAAAGCAGCGCCCTGGTCTGTGCCATGGCAGACTCGATCCCCAAACTATGCTGGGTGGGGAAGAAGACACTGATTTATTACTGTAAAAGAAGCTTCTCCTTTTGCCTCAGCAAACCTGACTGGTGCCATGGGACATGAAGAGAGCCCAGGAGTGGGGAGGGCACAGAGCTGTGGCACAGGGGCACTCACTGGAGGAGCTCAGCTGGCCAGGCCTGGCTGGGACATGAAGCTCCACTGGGCCAGGTCGCACATCGGAGACATCGGAGGGACCGTGACCCTCCTCTGTCTGTCCCGCTGGGGAAGAAGCGATCTCAGCCAGCAATTCCAGGTCCTTCAGGATAACCTGTGGAGAGAGGGATGGTGCAGGGTAAGCACACACAGGGGCATATGGCTTGGTGAGCTTTCCTTTCCAAACCCACATACAGAGAGGGTGAGGTGGGAAGCGAATACCAAATCCCAGCACACTGAGAAAGGTATAAGTAAAAGAGGGCTACCTACAAAATTCCAAGTGGAAATTTCAAATGCTTGCAGAGGGGATGGAGCAGGAAAGACAGAGGAGGAAAAAAAAGCCAGTTTCTGCTCTGAGAGTCCCAAGGAAGTGTATGAAATGAAACCAAATTTACACAACCAGGAGTAGGGCTTGCTTTCCCCTTGTCCCACTTTGGGGAAGTCTGGGTTTTGCTTCCCCTTCACAACCACAGATTTGAGACAATCCCAGCAAGAGCACAGGGCTGTTCTGGGGGCAAACACCAGCCAGCTCTCCTATGCAAGGCAGCATCCCAGGGAAGGCTCAGCTCAGGACGTCAAGGCAGAGCTCCCATTCAGATTTCATAGCTCTTTCCTTCCAGAAGTCACCAAATCAGTCTATATATAGCATTTCTGCAGAAGTTATTACCGGGTGGGTTTTTTTTCCATCCTCAACCCTTCTCAAGTCTCAGGCTATTTTGGGTCCCCCTTCACTCAAACGTCCTTGGGTCGAGATGTTTCATCAGCCGTCCCTGATGCTCTAAGTGCAGCGGGGCTGTGCAGAGCAAAAAGGCTGCCAAAAAGGGTCGACTGCCACGTCTTTACTCCTCAATATCTGGCAGATCACATCCCCAACCACCCTTTGCCCACCAGCATAGTATCCCAAGCTTTCCCTGAGTTCTCACAATGCATCTTTCTGAGGAGCTGCAGCTACATAGGAGTTTTAGTTTCTGAGCTAACATAGAAAACCCCTCCCCCTAGAAAAACAAAAAGCCAATTATGTGGTTTTTTTTATCATGCTAGAAAACACAACCCCTGAAGATCAGAAAGTGGAGCTCCTGGGTTTTTCTTTTGCGCAGATATCTTAAGCTGGGTGCATTTTTGGGGCTTTTTTTTTTTTTTTTTTGTAATTAAGGCTGATTTTCAAGGCCCCAGGAGCCTCAGAGCACGCAGTGTGCTGTCCAGGCTGTGTATGGTGTAGAGGCAGTGGTGAGGAAGCAGCCTGACATGGGCTCCACAAGGCTCCAGCACGTTTGGGAAGACCCTGTGCCTATAAACATGATTAAGTCTCAAGCCACAGCTCCCAAGGGCAGCTGAAAGGCAGGGAAAAAATAAGACAACAACTTGTACTGCTGTCCCTGAAGAATACGCACCTCTGTGATGCTGTCAAGGCTGGGAGCTCATTGCCAGCATGGGAGGACTCTGCCATCACCAGCCTTCATCCTCTTCCAGGGCGAGGCGTCTGTGGTCCCTGGCAGAGGGAAGACCTTGGTCCTCCCTCCCTGCCTGGATTTTAAGCACCTGTGGCTCAGAGTGATGCTGGCTGTGTTTCGTTTCAAGTGGAAGATGTCCCTGAGCAGAGCTCAGGATGCCTGGTCTTCTGAAGCCCTATGTAGATTCTCTAGTGGCTAATCATGTTATTCAGCTGAACTTGCAGCCTTTGAACAGGCACCAGCTTGGGTTTCAGGCTCTCGCAATGGGGAAACAACGCCCACAAAGGTTTCCAAGTCATATTGGCTGAAACTGGCAAAGGGACTCAGGGCTGGGCTACTGGGGCTGGCAGGCAGGCAAGAGCCAGGACTCTCATTCATGTGGTGCATTTCGCCAAACCAAACACAACCAGGAGCTGAGGCCATATGTGGTTGATGTACAGCATGACCTAGCCACTTGTGACTGCCTCCCTGCTGCCCCAGTGCCCCCACCCAGCCACATCATCCAGCTTAGTCTTCACCAGCAGCTCCCATGGCTTGAGGAAACATGACTAAGCCCCCAGGCTGGCCAAAAATCAACCCTGCTGCCTCTCAAAGCTTTTAGAGTCATGACTTGAGGTCAGATCCTTAATTCCACCTCTCAGAGCTGTGTGATGAGCCTCATCTCTGAGATGTTGCTTGGGGTCAGGATGATCCGGCCAGGGTAGCCATGGCAGCAGTGACCAGCACCACTACAGGGTATGCATGGACCTCTCGAGCTTTGGAGAGGTTAAAGGGTATCCCCCACTCCGTGTAGGTTACAGGCAGGAGGTGGAAAAAGCAGCACAGGCTGAATTTTGCAACTGAATAACATGGAGGAAGTAACAAGCAGGAGGGATCGGTACATGAGCACTGGGAGGAAGAGCAGGCAGCTGCAAAGACCTGGGGTTTTCCAGCCGTGGGAAAGAGGCAGGAAGTTCCAACTCCCCCTGCTTCTTCCCCGCATGCTCTGGAGTGGGTTCCCAGCTGGGGACAGAGGAAAGGCAGGAGTGCTTGGTATGCACTGCACATCCCTGTGCTAAGCAAAGCTGGAGCTGGCGGCTGGCTTTGTGCGAGCCAGGAGGCTGTAAGAAAGCAATATCCTGCCATTGCCATGGCAACGACCGGCTGCGCCAGGAGCGAGCTGGTCCCATCCGTCAGGAACCCAGCGGCCGTCAGACCCGACAGCGCTGGAGCACGAGGGCCAGAGCCCTTCCCAGCTGCCAGGCGAAGGTGTGATCCTGACAGCCAGCCTGGGGAATCAAGCCCCAAGGGCGTTTTCCTGGTCCCGAGGGGATTTCTGGGAAGATTTCCCAGCGGTGATGAGACGTGGGACAGTGTGCCCTGCTCTGGGCAAATGTGTGCCTGGTTAGTGTAAATAGGAAGGAGCAGGAAAAGCAGCAACATGATGGATGGGGAGACCTGTCCAACGTCTCAAGCCATTCCCAGCACAGGGATGAAGAGCAGCACGGAAGAGCACGAGCTCTGGGTGGCCGGGGAATGAGAAGCAGGTTTTCAGACAGTTATAAATAAGCAGCTACTTCTCCTCTCTGAGGATAGGCAAGATTTCTCCCTGCATTGCCTCCAGAGCATGGATTTTGAGGGCACACACAACTGTCGGCTTCTCCAGATCTAGGTCAGGTTAATTTGCTGCTTGTTCTGGTTGAACGGAGCTGAGACCAGCTCTGCTGGCGGCGGCACGGGGGGAAAGCAGCCCTCGGATGGTGTGTGCCGGATGGGATGCACCTCCCTGTGCGTGCAAAGCGGTGCCTTGGTACTCCTGGAGGAGGAGGGGCATTTGCCTCTGGTCAGAACACTGGGCTGGCCCCAGCCCATGGCAGAGGAAGGGGAGGTGACCCCAAATGTGCTGCAGACCCCTGGGAACGAGACTTAGCACCCCACAGCACATGATGACTACCAAGACACCAGAGCAGGCTGCAGCAGCGGCTCCTGGGGCACATGCAGTGGCAAGGATACAGACCAGCTCCTCCTTGCTGGTGTTTGCAGATAAGCTGGGAAAAAAAAGAGTAAATTAAAATGCCTGTGTGCAGCAGGCAGATGCTCCTGGGTAGCCTTGGATGTCCTAGTGGACATCTAGCATTCCCTGGGCAATGAAATGGGGCACTCAACATCAGGTTATTCTTTCCAAGGAGAAGATGGGAATTCAGATGAAGCAAGATGCTACCAAGACAGAAAACAAGAACATTAAGGGCTGCAAAGCACTTCTTCAAAGGGGCCCAAGAATCTGTGAGGCTATGGAAAACCCCATGGCATTTCCAGGATGGGCAAGGCAGGTGATGGAGAGACCCACTGGGAATGAGGAAAAGCCAAGGGTGCTGCTGGGTGCTTCCTCCCTCTCCACAACACAAATGCAGCCCCTTTTGCTCTATATTTTTCCTTCTTCCAATGCTTTAAGCCATAGACAGGGAAGGAGGTGAGCATGGGCAGGCAGTCCTGGAGCCAGGAGTGGCCAGGAGCAAGGCTGGCCAAGCCCCAGACACACACAGTGTGAAAAGCAAACTTGTGTCCTCCCCGCCTCCACCAGCTTTGAAGACAGAAAAAGAAAAGAAAACCCACCATTAATCTTCCCACTCCAATTTAACCAAACCTCTTTTCAGGTCCCCGACACAGCAACTTTTATCCTCTGATCTTGCCAAGATCTGGTTTTTTTGCCTTCCCAGGACAGGATTGGGAGCAGAGGGAAGGCAGAAGGCCTGGGGGCTTCTCCTCTCCCCAGGGCAAATCCTGCCAGGTCATGCTGACACGTGCTCACAGCACCAGCAAATACAGCTGGCAGTGGGGAAGGGCACTTGGTAGTAGAGCCACAGCCATCCCAAAACAAGCTGGAACCTGAAAACTCCCTGTCTACCCTCCTGCTTTGGTAAATCCCCCAGCTGTCCCTGCTGCTGGGGGTGTGAGGGCTAGGCCTGCAGCACCCAACACTGTCACAGCTCAGAGCACCTCTTTAAATGTGTTTAATTAGCGCATGGGGAGCTTAACATGCCACCTGATGCCAATCAGGGCAGGATGCCAAGAAGGGATTTCATAGAATCCCAGAATATGCTGAGTTGGAAGACACCCACAAGGATTACCGAGTCATGGAATCCTTAAGGTTGAAAGACTCCTCTAAGATCACTGAGTCCAACCACCGTGCTCACAACTAAGCCACGTCCAAGTGCCACAAGTGATATTTCTTCATGTATTGAAGGGCAAGGAAGGCGGCAATGCAGGTCCAGCTAGTGGGATAGGGCTGGAACAGCCCTGGAGTATCCCTGCAGGCCATGCTGTGGGAGGCTGGATGCCTGCAAGCCCTTCAAATTCAACACCCGCAGTCCCAGAGCTTATGACAGGCAAAGAGTTTGCTTTTATTTGCTGTCTCCCACCCACCACCTCCCTCTGCACACAGGGAACCAGGCACCCAAAGCCCAGCTCACCAAACCCTGCATCCTACATCTCCATCCCACCCTGGGCCCTCTCCGAGTCAGCTCCCCAGGACAGAGATTGCCTGTCCTCCATGGCAGACAGGTTTTCTGTGGTTTTAGCCTGCTCTGTAACTTCACCAGGAAAGCTACAAGCACCACCTCGAGCCCAGATTGCCAGTTTACCCCAGCTGTTCAGTGTACATATAAACTGCATATGCATATGTATACACAAGTTAGGAAATCGTGGTCTGAAACTGGTGCTAAGCCAAGAAGCTCCCTATGGATCATGCTCCCCACAAAGAAACTTCCTATTTCTGCAGGATGCAGTGCACAGATTATTGTTCAACCAGGTGGTCTTGAGTCCTCTGAGAAAGCATCACACCACTCCTGCTTAGAGGCTGCTTCAACCTATGACAATCCAGGCTAACCGCATTTGCCAGCATCTGACTGGAATTACACACATTTCTCTATACCCCATTCCAATCCAAGCTCACCCTCAGTGTAACTTTCCTCTTGAAAACCAGTATCCTACTTGCTTCACTACCTCATAGCTTTGAGTCTACCTCCGGAGAAGCTTTACCACCAAAAAAAGTTCAAATAAAGCCAGGCATATATATATTACAGTTCTCCTCTTTGCAGCCTTTAGCTTACACCCTCTGCTTTGCATCAGGTCACAATATCTTGGCTGTGGCAGATGAAAGGCCAGGAGCTGGAGGACAATGGCTCTAAACCCAACAGAGCAAAGCTCCAAACCAAGCCATGCTAAGACAGCTATTTGCTTTGGCACAAACCTTTGTTCAGCTTCACTGTACTGGGATCGGGTGCAATAGGAAAAGTTAGCCAGGATTTAGTGCGACAGCAGAGCTCAGAGCAGGGCAGAGACCTGGCTTTGAAACCCTGCAGTGCTGCAGCAGGACACTGCAGCAGGACACGCAAAGGAAAGAGATGACTATCAGTATACCACCATCCCAGGGTTTTCTTCTCTTCTAGTTTAATACTGGAAACCCAAGAGAAGGCAGGACATTTCAGCTTCTTGTGGGAAGTTGGCTTGAGGGTCATGTAGATGTTCAAGTACATCACAGAATGGTTTGGGTTGGAAGGGACCTTAAGCATCATCTGGTTCCAGACCCCCCTGTCATGGGCAGGGACACCTTCCGCTAGGTAGGGTTGCTCAGAGTCCCATCCAACCTGAACACTTCCATGGATGGGGCAAGCCACAGCTTCTCTGGGCAACCTGTGCCAGTGTCTCACCATCCTCGCATGTAAGAATTGCTTCTAGTAACCCATCTAAACCTGCTCTCCAAAGCCAGTGGCAGCCCAGGCTCGGTTCACTCTCTCTAGGGAAGGTCACCAACTCTTGAGCAGACTTCTGAAGGAAATACTTCTGTACTCAAAGCCTTGCCCAGCCACTGCATAAAGAGCAGGTTTTCATGTTAGCAGAGTTGAGGAAGCCAGAGTCTATCCTGCTTCACATCAGACACCAGCTCCACCTCATGCGTCATTCCTGCATGATTCAGACAAAAGTCCCAGCACAACTTTCAACCCCCAACAAGATTGAGGCAAGCAGATAAGCAAACAGGAACACGTTCAGCCATAAAGAAACCACTCCATTTTGGAGCCGGAAAAAGGAAAACAAAGCAAAGAAAGAAACTGAGTAGCGTCACTGCTTCACGGTTTTCTCAGAGATGCCCCAGCTCCTGTTGTGTTCACTTGAGCTCAGCGCCTGGATCCATTCAGCATCCAGGGAACTGAAAAGTTACATCTAAAGCTGCCTTTGCATCATAACTTGCAAAAGGAGGCAATTTGAAGAACATGTCTTCTTATCGGCAGTGCCAATCAGCAGTGGTGCCTTTAGCCTGCAGGTGGAAATGTCCCACCCACTGCTCCCAAATGGCATTTCCTGAACTTTTCACCTTTCCAAACATCAGTTTTTCAACCATGGCAGCAAGACTCATATGCATGAGCCGAACAGACAGCGTAGAAAAACCCACTCCCAGCAGGATGTGGTTACGTCTTGTAAGGAAGTTTTCAAGCACATCAAATTTTAAGCAGGGCTTTTATAGATTGCCTTCAAAACCAGGTCTCAAACGCAGGATGGAACATCTCCCTGTCGGGGAAGCACAGGAAGCAGCACGAGGTGACGCAGTGCAGCAGCACAGCATCTGACAGCCAGGAATTCCAGATCCTGACTTGTCTCCATATCAAAGGGAACTGCTCGCTTCAGCTTCGCTCCAACTTCTCTGTGCTGCCTTTGTGAATCTTAACTAGGTCTCTTGACCATTTCTTTACTGGCATAGGAGAATTGGGTAGGAAGGGGAATAGGAGAGATGGCAGAGATGACTCAGGACACTGCAGATGCATCATGAGATACTGGCCCTTGTTCAGCACAGTGGAGGTGGTGCAACACCCTGTGCTACTTGAATGACAAAAACAGGCGTGAGAACTTAAGGGGCATGGATCTGTCTCCATCCAGTGTGAGTCTTTCTTTGCCTTGGGCTTGATTATTTATGGCAAGTGCAGAGAGAGACTGAGAGCAGCTCAGCAACGCAAGACCTTAAAAATAAGGCGCCTGAGCACAGTCTTTCAGTCTGATGCACAAACTAGCACTGACCCTTCAAAGCTAGATTGTCCTTTGGTGATGAGCTGGTGACAAACAACTGTTCCAGGGCACATCAGCAGAGTGACAGGTAGCTTCCAAACTGTGTACAGGGGCTAGGGGAACTCTAGGCACTACAGAAGGATGTTCAACCTTGTTAGGAATAAAGATGATACTGACACTGCTGCTGCCCAGCAGGTTCCCCTGGGGAGGGCAGCATCGCAGGACGAAGACAGCAAAAAGACCCCCTGAAGATGTGTGTACACCTTGTTTCACACCACACAATGTGCACAGCCCTATCTGGAAAGGGAAGGGACATGCTTGCTCATCAGAGCTGATGTTTAGCTCACACAGGCCCCCATGCTGACCAGGTGATCCCCAGGCTGTTATCTAGGAGCTTCTGAGGGTCACAGTCTGCAGGTGACATGGGACAATATGACTGTGCACATAAATACTGCACTGGCTAACCAAGCACCCCACACCCCCTTTTCTAACAGGCACTGACACAGCAGGTTAGCTAGCTCAGAGTGTCCTCATCATTCCCAAAAATGTCCAGCTCAAAACCCCTCTACTATTTCAGTCATTTCTATTTCCTTTGCAGAGAGCAGCAAATCTGGTTGACAGCCAGCTGAGTGGTGGTGTTTAATGGATTGTCTATGGATTTCCTTAAAAAAAAAAAAAAAAAGAAAGCCACCTCCAAACATTTAAATAAATAGAAGCCAGGATTAAATAAATCAGCTTAAAATTACTTTTGAGCCATTCCCAGTTATGTCACATGGAGGAAATGCATCACCAGGGTCCTTTCTTCACAGTTTTTTTCAAATATTAATAAGCAGTGTAATTGCAACATGACTCACTGCGATCTCCTGCCAAGCTGGAGAGACTATCTGCAAGATGCAGGCTTTCTAGAGCGTTGCAAAGGCAGATGTGTGCTTGGGGACTCTTTTGGAAAGGTTTGCACTGTAAGCAGCAGGGGATGGAAAATGGCCAGGCAGTTGCTTGCCTTTGCAAGTCATTCCCTCGCTTGCTCATTCCCTTCCCTCGTCTCTAACGACCCCCTCGCACATGGGATTTATTGCAGGATTGGGGTTTGGTGCTCTGAGCATATCAGGCACAGCATAGCGTGTGATTTTTATTCCATGAGGAAGGTCTGGGTCGAGAAACCAGTCAGGATCATTTGTAGTTCCGGGCAAGAGGATCCAGTTGATGGTGGAAGCTCTACCAGTGCCTGGGCCAGCTGTGGGCCACGCTGCTGGCCTCCCACCCAAGCACTAAAATGCTCCAGGGAACAACTTAGAGAGAGTAAGACGACAACAACACCAAAACTGAGATGACTGGAACCAGGGGAGAGGAGCAAAGAAACAAGACAAGGAAACAGGAAAATGATGCAGCACCTTGGGAGACGGAGAGCAACAGCAGAGCAAGCTGGCTCGGTTTGCTGCCTGATTATCTTTGCTCACTTCCAAGCTGAGCGGTTCCCAGTCAACCTGATGCCACTGAGCATCTACTGCAGCCCTACTGGGCAATGCTGCTGCTGCCCTCCAAGCAGTGGGTGCTGCTTAAACCCCTCATGATATAGATTTGGCAGTGCCAGCTTGGATACAATCCCCCTTGCGTCTTTACAGAGGTTGCTGCAAGGTACTCGAAATCCCACTCAACAAGGATCTGACCATGACCCAGCCCCATGGATGAAGCCCCATCTGCCTTCCCAGGCAGGCAAAAAGGATTCTTAGGAGCTGGATTTGAAGGGTCAACTCTCAGAGATGGAGAACAAGGTTTATACATCAGAGAACCACCAAGACAGCTGAGCAAGTACCTACAGGCTCTGCATCGAGTCTTCTTCAGTTTGGTCAGCAGGGTAACACCCCTCAGTGCCAACATTGGTCAAGCATCACGAAATACCTCAGTTCCACAAAAAAACCCCAAAGCCCAGGTAGATGTGGAGACACTAGGCTTCCAGGATTTCTGCAGCAGCTGCAGCACTTACCTCATCCGACTCATCTGAGAGGGTCCGCAGCAAGATGGGGAAGAGGCTGTCGGTGTGCCGGAACATCTGGAAGCAGAAGGATGGGTGGCATCAGTCCTACAGGCCTGGTCATACCCAGCCACAGGACACTTGCCCTGAGGGAGGCTGCCAAAAGCTTCATGAGCATTTTCCATCTGAGCTGCAGAGCTCTTCTTCCTCAGGCTACGGGGTACCTGGCAGCCAAACCCTTCTCAGAAAAGGCAGGTGGACACACATTTGCAAAGCTACCAAGACAATTACAATTTGCACTGCTATCAAGGCAATGGAACAGGCTGGGAGCTGACAAGCTGAGCTGAATGCTGAGTCCCCAACTTACCTTACGAGGAGTCTTGATGTACAAGTGGTAAAGCCATTTCAGCACTGCAATTCTGGTCATCATCCCAATAGATGTATCACTAAGGTGATAGTCCAGCACCTGAACTATTCCATCCAGGTTCAGGGTCACCTGGATCCTCTCACAGCTGCATGGAAAGAAGAGAGGCTGCTTCAGTGCTGCAGTGTCCAACTCATTCCTTCCATGGTGGCGAAGTCTACAACACTCCAGAGGCTGCATCACACACCTCAGCTCAAACCCTCACTAGATGCAACTCACTAGACTAGGTTGCTAGTCCAGCCAGGCCTTGAACTTTTCCAGAAATGGGCCATCCACAGCTGCTCTGCAAAATCTGTGCCAGTGCCTCACCATCCTGTGAGTATAGTTTCTTCCTAATATCTAATCTAAACCTCTCCTAGTTTAAAACTGTTCCCCCTTGTCCTGTCCCTATCTACGTATGTAAATAGTCACTCTCCTTTTGTATAATGCTTTGGAAGCAACAGAAATCTTTGAGGCTTTAAGGGTTACCACTTTTCCCAAAACAGCTGGTACCTATGCATGAGAAGGCACCACTCTAAATGAAAACAGTAGCATGGCTGTGTGAGAAACGGGTCCATACTGCAGTTGCCAGATTTGGGGTTCAAAGATTAGAGATCCATAAAATGCACTCAGAATCCACCTCAAGGTTGACCAGCTCAAACAGCTTCAGAGAACAATAACCCCTGAACTCAAACTCCAGTCTGATGAAGGCATCCAGGTTCCGCTGATCCCAATGGATTTGTGCTGAGAACTGCAGATGGTGCCCTGTCTGGCAGCAGGTTTGGGATGCAGCTCTCTGCTACAACACTGCCTTGAGACCTTCATCTTGCTTCCCAAAAGCCATCCCAAAAGATGAGGATAACCCTTTATCATAAACAAGAGATGAAAGGAAATATCTCCCTTAGTTCGCCAGGACATTGTGTCTGTTAGAAATTGACAGCTGCTGCAGACTCTTAGATCTTGCTCCCCCAGTTTTTCTCCCAAACAGCTGGGACCTGCATTGGGACAGGTGACCCCAACAGAAGTTGTCACAATTTGGCATTTTTTTACGTCCTGATTGTGATCCTGAAATCTACCTGATGGTTTTCCCGCCTCCTTGACAGCAAGGATATGGAAAGTATCTGTTGCAGGAGACTCATTTAAGAAGAGATAATGGTTAGAACCAAGATGGCTGGAGAAGACCACCAAGGGGAGGCTGCACTCAAGAGCCATGTCACACCTCTCATACCCAAGCTACTGAATTATTCAAGGATGGACCAGGCTCTTGCCGATTTTTCCAGTGTGCACAGAGCTGCCGTGCATCTTGTTTGATAAGAAATCCTAAGGGGCAGATTTCTCACGGTATAATTTGCAAGTAGAGCTGTGGCTTAATAGGATTTGATCTTCCCCAGGACACACGTTGCAAGGGCGAGATGAGGAGGCTGCAGCCCCTTAGAGCCCTGCGGGGATCTGACTGCTTGATCTGTCTCACGTAACAGATGCTGGGGGCTGCAAATTGCATTTCACTTTGATGTTGAAAACAACAGCCGAGGGCCAAATATGCTCAGACACACTGAACTGAGGGAAAGGAGGGACCCGGAGCGTGAGGAGCTTGGGAGAGATGTCCGAGGGAGCAGCATCCCAGTCCACGTAAGCCAGCCTGAATGAACACTGTTCCTGCTGTTCCTGCAAAAGCATCTCCCACGGCAGCTGCACAGCCTGCCATGCTCCCAGGCTTCAGATGGAAGACGAGAACGAAACCTCAACCCGGTAACACCTCCATGCCAAATATACACATCGCCTGCCCAGGATGGGGAAAAAGAAACATCAGGGTAATGCTGATGGAAGAGGCCATGGATGAGGATGAGGCTGATGGAAGATGCAGAGGGAAGAGGCCAAAAGGACAGCACAGAGAATTGCTGCCTGAAGCTGGGCAGTTTGGAGGTGGCTTTAATGCTGTCACATCCCACCAGCTCCATGCTGCTGTGAGGTAAGTGGACAGGATGCAAGGTGCCATGGGTTGCCACAGACCTGTTAAGTCTGCTGATGCTGCACTTCTAACCGCACAATAAAAACTTGCTTCTAAAAGCAATTTCCAATCTGGTTTGTGCCGAAATCACTCATGAAAACCCCTTCTCCATCACTGCTCGTGATGCAGTACCTGGGTGGAGCCTGGGTGGCTCAAGCCAAAACCCACCCGCGCGGACCCCAAGAGGTGGCTGGGAGCACCGGGCTGACCTGGAGCCAGGCAGCCCCTAGCCACGCCGTGTACCACTGCTCTGTGGCTCCACTGGGCTCAGCTCCCACTAGAAGGGATTGCAGCTGGGAAAAAGCTCCTCACTGGCTACCCTCTGCCTGCAGCTGTCAAGATAAACCTTTTGGGGGGGCGTTGCTGGTGGAGAAGCAGCTCCTTTACTCAGCACAAAACCCAGGCACCACCATGAAAGGTGAGAGGTTCGACGAATACGGGAAATTGGGCTAAAAACCTCCCACCAACCACACTCCTCTGCCTCTGGGACAGAGTGGGACCAGACTACCATGGGCTACCCCCCTTTCTAGGGGTTATGGCAGCAGCCGAGCGTGCAGCAGCTCCAGAGCTGGGCTCACAGCTCGGCTGGCTCTGCTTAATCCCCAGGCAGGAGGGAGCAGGAGCAGCAGTAATGGCATTGCGTTAATGTGATCCTCTGGGCCTGCCACGCCGGCTCCAGCGCCGGCATCTGCGGCAGGGCAGATGTCAGATGCAATCACTTCCATCTAACCCACTACCCCAGATTCTCCTCCGGAGGATGAGCGCGGCCCTGGCACCGCCCCCGCCGTTCGCCTGTGACAGCGAGAACATGCTTTTAGGGCAAACTGAGCAATGATGGGGGTTGTGCCAGGCTCTCACCTCTGGATACTGGGAGCCTTTGCTCAAGCTCAGTGGTGGGGCAGAAGACCCATCCCCCAGCACATCCCTGCCATCTACGAAAGCACCCTCCAGCATGGGAACTGAGCTTTCCCACTTACTTTCCCACTACATTCAATCCACAGCAATGTTTTTCACTGCATGTCCTTTATCAACCCATTTTCTCACTTCTCTCCTTTCTTCAAGGTCTTCTGCATCTCTCTCCTCAGCAGTTGCCTTTTCTCTGCCAATGCCTGAGCTGTCATCTTTCTCCTGGCCTCCTGCCTGGCCCAGCTGCTTTCCTGACCCCATTTTCAGACAAGGTTTAAGGTCCAGGCCAGGCTCTAGCCTTTAGGCAAGCCCAGCAAAATGGCCTTGCCAAGGGTGGAAATATCCAGGTTCTTTCATTGTGGTCCAAGTCACAAGGGCAGCTCCCATACAGGCTGGCAGCTGTGCTGCTCAACAAGCTCGAGTCAGTGGCCAGGAGGTGAATAACTCTGCTATTGGTCCCACAAGCTGTCACTTTCTTGTCCTCCACCACTCTCATTTCAGGGCTCTCAGCTTCCTTCTGCTCACTGCAGTTTCCAAGATCTCCCAGGGAAATGATGAGGCCAAGGTCTAGGCAGAGGCATCCAGTCCAATGAGCAGCAGATCACCATGACAAGGGCTGGGGCAGTGTGCCCGAGGTTCCCCTCCAACTCAGCCCCCCAAGCATGAAGTGGGAGCAGCAAAGGGAAGCCATCTCCTCACTCCAGGCTGGAGAGAAGGGCCAGGAAGAGCCACTCTGGACCTAAAAGCTGTGCAAGACAAGCTGCTGGGGAATGGGATTCCAAGGCAGGCTTGGTGCCTCAGCTTGGTGCCTCAGCTTAAATCATCCTTCAGCCAACCATCCCCTGCGTACTGCAGAGCACCCAACACCATCCCTACCCTCCACCAAAGTGTTCCCACCTCCATGAGCTCCCCAGCTGCACCTTCAAGGTGCATCAGGCTCTGCGCATGGGGGTACAGCAACTTCCAGCATGAGACAAGCAGCAGCTATTTTAGCTTTAGTAAGCACTACCACACTCAAAAGCCTGGTTTAAATGCAGGCTTGGGCAGTTCAGCCACGTGGCAGCCACTTGCCCTTTCTGCAGAGCGACACACAGTTTTACATGTCCATGTGTTGCTGACCACCACCTAAAGCATGAAGCTCTCCTTGCATCAGGAAGTACCACAAAGGCTCTTCTTGGAGATTTCATGTCCCTTATCTAGTTTGGTGAGGGACTGTGGTCCCATCAACCTTGTCCCATCACCCAGACAGCCTAACACTGACTGCTTCCAGCTGTGCCCAACTCTCTGTCCGGTAGCACCACCCAGGAAGTTGTCTCAAACTGTCCAGGTCTTGTTTTGAAACACCAATGCAGTTACAAGAGCCTAAAAAGCACTTTCCAGCTGTTTTGGTCCATTGACGCAGGACAGACATCTGGATCTTCTCCTGTGGCAGCTCAGACCAATGGAAGGAAGCCCGGGCTCTGCTCCAGCAGCCACACTTCCACCTCCCCTTCCTGATCCAGGCTCACACCAGTGAATACAGCAGCAGCATGCTCAGCCAGGCCATGGGAAGGATCCAGTGCCTTTGAAACATGGTTCTGGTCCACTTCCAGTGAGTTTTTGCAGAAACTGGAAGTGGGGCCCCCCATCTGGATGGGGAACCCCACAACCCCTCCAGCCCTGCATAGCTAGGCTCTCCCAGCAGCCAGTTTCTGTCTTGGCACAGACACGGTCTCCATTTCCTAGTGGATGCCACCAGGAAACTCCCTCCAAGTAAAGCTGGCAAATACTTGCGAAGCATTTTGGAGCACGTTTTAGGAGCAAGTGTGTCAGTTTGTGGCCACAGGAATGTGCCCAGCATACATGTATTAAGCATTCAGGCCTTGTCATCTTCTTGGATGGCATCTTCCCAGAGCACAGCCCTCTGCAGACGCCAGGCCATGGTCTCCTCTGCCCTCACTGACCAAGGTCCTCTCTTCCCTGCTGCTGCAGCTCTGTCCTTCTGCAGCCGGCAGGGGAGGGCAGGGGAAGGGGGCGTGAGAGCTGGATGTTTGGCGCCGGGCCATGCTCCACCACTTGCTCGCTGGGGGAGGCTGGGGGAATCGGGCGGGGGAAATGAACAAAAACAGAAGCAAAGAGTGACTTCATCTTAAAAGGCAGCTGCAACTTCCTCTGTTTGCAGGCTTTCCAGCTTTTCCCAGCAATGCAACGGCTTCCTGCGGTCCTGCCTTGACACCCAGTGGGCATTCAGCGTGCTGGCAGCTGCTGCTACCCAGTGTGAATTATGGCTGCTGATGGCCACGGGTGCCAGCTCCCGCCTCCCTCTGGCTCCAGCGCCAAGCCAGACAGTCTGAGCTATGGATGGAGCACGAGGCAGATGTCCAGGGCTCCCGTCAGCCACGTACAGCCCTCCCTCCAATCCCGTGTCAGTCCCCCATAACAGATGCCATGGCAAAAATGTTTCAGGTCCCAACGCTGGACCAGCAGAGAGGTCACACAGGGCAGGTAAACCCCACAGTAAAGCCTGGGGTTTCCTGTTCAAATGGGCTTAGGAGGGCTCAAGAAGAAGTCCCTCTGCAAAACCAGGTCTCTCAGAGATATGGAGGGTCTTGCCTTCTGTCCCAGATGGTTTTCCCTGGTGCTTGAGTTGCTGACAGAGCATTTCAGCTCAAGCAGCTGTTCTCCTCCTGGCTCTCAGTGACACTGGGACAAGTCATCCCAGCTCTCCCTGCTTCTGTCCCTCTTCAATTTTCACTCCCTCTCTCCCTCACATGCAAGATCTTCAGCACAGAGCCATGGCTATCACTTGTCCTCCTTACTCAATGCATCTTCTTTTTCTTCCCCCACCCTCTTTCCCATTTCAGCCCTAGGCACATCCACTTCTGCACTTGCTTAACTTTGAGAGCTGACCAGGGTCAGGACACAGCAACCACAAAAAAGCCAGGGAAAATCATTTAACTGCCATAAACCAACATTTAGGTGCAAATGAAATTACCTGTACTTCCACAAAAGAAAAAAATTAAGGGCATCATTAAGACCGAGGAGTAGCTGGGCTGTGCAGAAATGCAAAAAAGGAACAGAAAGTACAGACCATCAACCTGAAAAGCTGACACTTGCACTGCTCTGGGATGTGTTGTGATGGGCATCACGCTGGTAGGATGCAGCTAAAGCAAGGCATCCTATTTTGGGGATCACAACAACAAATAAAAATAAGCATCAGCACAATGAAAGTGTTGGAAATCACTGCCTCTGAGTAAAGGAACTGCAGGCAGCAGGAGGAAAGGAAAGCTATTAGAACAGATGGATTTGTCCCCCAATTCAGATAGCTGGACGGGAAAAAAGGTATTTGCAGGAGAGATGATTTAGATGAGATATTGGGAGAGATCGTGCTGGGCACAGATTGTGCAGGGCTGTCTAATGTCACACAAGGCTGGCAGGAGGCCAAGACCTGTGCAGTGCTAGGTCCAGCCCCACCGCCCTGTGCCATGGTGGGCTGCCAAGACAGCAGCATGGAACTGGATCAGTCTCTTTGGGGGAAGAAACATCTCAGTTCATCACAAAGTCAAGACATTTTGGTGCAAATACATCAGAGAGAAGCAGTCAGTTCCTAGAGCATCCCCGGTCATCCACCGTACTGGAACCAAGAGACCCCCAACTATCTCCCAGCCCAGCATCTGTCAGTCATTGTCTGTACCCCGAGAAGCTTTCTCTTCTTCTCAAGTCCCTCTGAAGCAACAAACAGACCCTACCTGGTTACTGTGAAGACTCCGCTGTTGCTGGAGTCACCAGATGCATCCAGAGAACCTGGGGGCAGAAAAACAGGAGACACAGCTAGTGGGGTGATGGGGAATGTAGACAGCAGGACTGGGAGGCTGGAGAGCTGCATGACCTTCTGCAAAGACATCATCAGTCATGGTCTGAGGGTCCAGGGATCCAAGAGATCCCTTCTGCCTGCAGTGAGCATTTTACACTCCTTGCCAAGTCCTTCTCTGCTGCCAGACAAGCTGGTACAGAACTGCACTTACCAGAAAAATGCAGATGGGCAGAGCTTCAGACCTCTGCCCCAAACTGGGTTCCCTCCTCTGTAACAAAGGCCTAGACATCCTGCTGATGGTTTCAACCATTCTTAAAGAAGTAGCTCAGAACTGCAGAGCTGCCTTTGACCCTCCTGATTCCAATGCCTTAAGATACCACACACACAGTGAATCCAACCCAGGGCATTTTCACCTGGCCACAGCCTGACTCCACGTCGAAGCCAAGTGACTCAAACAGCTTTCCAACCTCTGCTCCGTGCTAAAACTGGGTCTTAGAAGCACAGTGACAAAGCATGACAAGATGAACTTGACTCTTTGTGCCCCCTTGTGCCAACAGCCTCTACTCACACAAGCAACATCACCACATCAACATCACCACGTCAGCACGCCCAGGGAGCAGAGCTGAGTTTCTCATAGAAAGGCATCACAGTTTTATTTGATCCTGCCTGCTTCAAGGTGCAACTTGACACCAGAGGGGCTGAGAATAAAGCAATTAAGCTTTCTGTTGATATTTTAAAGCTTTTCTGTGACAGATTTTAATACAATAAGGTATTCTTGGGACAAATAAGGAAGAAAAGCTTTTGCTGCTATGCTACAGCAGTAAATTTTTCTGCTTTCTCTCCTCTAGTAAGAAAACCTGTACAGAGTTAGGTAAGGAAAGCTTTTGCACCTTTACTGAAGACTAAGATGCTTATTTATACCGATATTTTGAGGTACCTGGGTCCACATTACGGATAGAAATCATAAAAAAGGAGGAAAAACAGTGTTGCATTGGCCGGGAATCGAACCCGGGCCTCCCGCGTGGCAGGCGAGAATTCTACCACTGAACCACCAATGCTGCCCTGTGTGCTGCTCCCGTGCCTGCCACCTGCTCCTGCCACCCCGAACGCCGCCCACGCCCCCACGGCCACCCATGTCCCCGCGGCCACCCGCACCCTGCCTCGGCAGCTCCCCTGGCAGCTCCCTGCCTTGCACCGCTGCTGTCGGACAAGAAGAGCCTTCAGTCTTAATCTCATCCTCCTGCTCCCTCTCACGGCAGGATTTTCCAAAAGCCACTGGTGGGCGTGTTACAGCAGCGCACTGGGCTGAAGGTGCAGCTTTAGAACAACACAGATCAGCCCTCGTGATTTAAACATTAACACATATTTCACACGCCTGGAAAACAAAGATGTGCTGTGCCATAAAAAACGTTTAGTCATGCCAGCACAACAGCATCCAAGGGATGCTGGAGGGACAACATCACTGCTGTTCCCAGGCACTGATTCATGGGGATCACTTAGTTTCTTTTCACTTGAACCCTGCTTCAGGTCTCCCATCCCACTCGCAAACTTTTGCCTTTCATGTGCTGGAAATTTTAGGACTGGGACAATACCTGCCAGATGGTCTGGAGAGCACCATGAATCTGGAAAAGATCCAAAATTCTTCTCCTTTCTGTTCTCTACCCTTCCCCACCACACACATCCTCCATGCATGTGTTCTCTCCCAGGACTAACACAGCTCTCTGAGCTCCCCTTTGGGTGACGATAGCTGCTCCCAAACTAGAAGTTATCTTTTTCAGGTCAACTTAATGACTAAGTTGAAGGGGAGCATGGTGAGAGGATGGAGATGCTCACCAGGGCACGCAGCTCTGCAGCACCACTTGGGCTCCAGGTCAGAGCAATGACCCTCTTAGGCAGACTGCAACAAATGTATCTGTCTCAGCAGAAGATCATGTGTGCAACAGGCCTCCAAAGAAAGCAGAGGTCCCATGTGCTCTGAGCTCCTTCAGGACACCAAACCAACTCAAGAACTTCTCTTGAGAACATTCCCTTGACCTTCCTCACACCTCTAATGGTCCAGACCAACTGGGACTCACCAGTGGTCGCTGCCTCTGGCTTGGAGAGGGACTCCTCTGAGGTGGGCTCTGCTGGTATAGTCATTGACTGCTTGGCCTCATCCATTTCATCATCCTCTGGAATGACCAGCTTCATCAGGCTCTGGTTGCACACGTTTGCCACCTCCTTGATGTCTGAGTGAAGGCAGTGTAAGGAACACGCAGTGCCACACATGGGCAGGTGCCAGCCCTGAACAAGCCACTGCAGCCCCACCAGAGCTGCCCCAGCCCAGCTACTGCAACCCCCCTCACATCCAAAGGGCCAGTGTGGGTGTTAGCACTTGGTGGGAGAACTTCTCCTGGGCCTGCACCCCAGGGGCAGGAAACAGGCACTGAACAGGCGCTTCCCTGTGGGTTGCTGTAGCAGGAATGGGAGCAGCTCTGAGTTACAAGGATACTCTTCTTGCGATCATCGTAGGAGAGACACGGCAGGACAGCGGTCAGGATCCCGGAGGAGTAAGGCAGCATCACCCGGCCAGCCAGCTGGATGAACTCCCGCATCCAGCACATGGCTGTCAGCTGGATCAGGTCATCTGGAAGACACGGGACAAGCAAAGGTGAGGGAAAGGGCAGCACTGGCTCCACAGGCCAAGGACCACCTGCAAGCAGGGAGCTGCCTCTGCTCCATCCCAAGAGATCCTCGTCTGGGACAGTTTAGTCCCAGAGGAGATGAGTAAGACCTGAATCTGCAGTGAGCTTGAGATTAAACACAATCATCAGGTTTCAGTTACCCCAGATCAACCCATAATGCAGGTTTCCTAATTTACAAGTATTCTGTCAAGCTTCCCAATGCATAAGATATTTCTTCAGTCCCACCCATTGCAGCTGTGAGTCTGGGTCAAGCATCATTCCTAGAGCTGGGGTTTTAACAACCTCCCCAAATTCTGGAAAAGGCACCACTGCCGAGGCACTCTGCTGATGCAAGGCCACATTTTAAGCTTAAACAGTGTAAATTCATTGGGAGTCAGTTTAATCAAGAACAACCAATCTCAATCTATCTATACGTTTCTATCTCCCAAGAAACCCTCTCCCATTCAGCAACATTTAAAGAGCATTTTAAGCTTAATGAGCAGAACTTGGGGAGAAGATCCTTCTCAGGAAACACATCCAACGGCAGCAGTAACCCTCTGCCACTGCCTATACAGCAGACCCGTGGGAGCTGCAGTGCAGCAGCTGGCTGCACATCCTTAACTCTCTGACCTATGCACCAAGTGCCACCAGAGGTTACAGTAAGACCTTAAGGAGATCCTCCTAGAAGTGCTGGATATCCACAGGTGCCAAGTATTTTTCTTTTAGGCCCCTCCATTTTGGAGGATGTCAGACCTGTGTTGTGGCTGTGGGATCTGCAGTACAAAAGCAGTTGTGCCAACTACAGGAGAGCTGCCCGTTCCCCCTTCTCAGCGGGATTTTCATGCACAGTCACAAAAAAAAGGCAAGCAGCTGAGCTGGTGAACAGCCTGCTGGAAAACTCCTGGCCTGAATCTACAGTGGGCACCACAAATCAGGAGGCTGGTGCTACTGCCTGGTCCTGTGCACTCACCTGCCGCCTGGCAGTGGATCACCAGGATATTGGCCATTTCTGCAAACTTCACACTGGAGGGATTCTTCTTGATCTCCTTGAGGAATTCCCCAAGAGCCACCTCGCACCTGCAGAGAGGCAGAGCAGCTGGTCAGCACTTGGTTGTCTTAAAGCAATTAGGGAGAACTTGTGGAGACCATCCTCTGCAGGTGCACATGGAAGGAAGCTGCTGGTACAGCAGGTGTCCCACACAGGGGCAGGGTCAGGAAAGATGAGGCTGACAAGCTCACCCTGCCCCACAGCAGAGACTCCGCACAGTAGCAAGGACAGAGGTGATGGCAGCCCAGAGCCCCCCCACCAGCTTCTCAGGACTCCCCCACAGCCACCGAGGCTCTGTGGAAATGGAGGTGCCTGGCATGAGGAGCAGTGGGGCAGGTGACAGCCAAAGCTTTCAGTGCTTGTTCCTTGACATGGGGATGCTGGGAAAAAAAAGATATAGGGAGGATCCAGAAAGCCCTGGCAGCAGGAGAGACTCAGGCTGGTCTCACCACTTACTCATGCCCTACAAAACCAGTTCAGCCACTCTCTCCCAGCACAAAATGCCAAGATCCTCTGACCTCCCTGAGAACACACAGATATTCCTGCGCTTCAAAATGCCCCTGTTTCAGGACCAGCAGTATATCTGTAGAGCAAGTTCCCAATCCTTGCTTCTCTTCTCCACCCAGCAGATGCTGGGCTGGAGCTCTGCCTTGACAAGAGAGGCTGTCATGCTGCAAGTTTCCTCAGAGAGCTCATGCCCATCCCAGAATCACACACGAGCCTCTGCAGCTCCGACATTGGGTGCTGGGAAGGCAACAACTCAACCAAGCCAAAACAGTTTGTCCCCCAGTATAGAGTATGGCATCCTCCACGGCCATGGGATGGGGGACACCCTTGCCAAGGACACTCTGATCCACTGCCCAAGCCAATCATTCTCCCACCACACACACGGAGCTTCACCGCAGTTTCACGCAAGAGTTGCAAGCTGATAGCAAAAGTGATGGATGAATGGTGAATGTGACACAGCCCTCATGCCCAGCCAGCCTCCACTCTCACATTTTCCGTATCTCCTTGCTGTTGTCTCCCAGGATCTGAAAGAGTCCATCTAGGATTTCTGGCAGGTAATCCAAGAGGTTGATATCAGGCACGGACTCTAAGACCAGGATCTAGATCAGGGAGGAATATGAAAGAAGAGGTGAGTTTTGGAGATGCTGATTAACATCACCAGCACGAATCTGGCAGGATACTGAGGAATTCAGAGCTGAGCTGTGTGGGATGAGGGGGAAGGAAAAGAGGACATTGTGGAGTTACCCATCTTGGGAAACAGCTGAACTAGCACAGCAAGCAAGCAATCAGCCTGCAGCAGTGCTACATTTCCAATCACAGCTCGGCAAAACAAAGTAGGGATCAGGAATGACTACCAAGATGCATCCAGGCAGACCTGGGATGGCAACAGTATGGCTGAGAGACAGAGCACAGGGAAATACCTCTCCCCAGACTGCAGCCAGGCACCAAGAGCTCCTGCCTTGCACAGAAAGGAGAGAGCAAGTGGAGATCCCTTGCCTCCTGGAGAGCAACATCTTTCCCCCACCTCTGCATGATGGAAAGCAGCCTAGCACTATCCGTTGGGAGACTGTAACCTCTAGAGCACAGTGTGTCTATTTATACAAGCAACACTTCAAGTGTACTTTCTGACTTGGTGTGCAATGTCCTCAACAGGTTGGCAGAAGCACAGTGCCATGTCACTGTGACTGCAACAAGGTGACAAGGGAGCTGGCCTTTTAAAGAAGCAGGTAAAAAATTCTGCTGGCTTAGAAGCCTGCTCACGTTCAGGAGCTCACACATCACCATGAATACCTGCAGTTTGCCTGGACACAGGAAGCTGATGGGACACAATGTTCAGGAGTTCAGACTGGCAGGCATACATGGCACCCTGTGTACCCACCCAGGATATGATGAACTGGCGGGCGTACTGGTTGTTGGAGTAAATCCTCTCACGCAGCAGTGGGATGAAGCCTACCAGGTCGAACTGGTTGCTCTCTGTCACGATATCCTGCAGAGCCCAAGCAGAGGGTGTTAGGATGGCTAACAACACACGTCCACAAAGCAGCCCTCCCGCTCTGTATTTTTAAGGCACGTGACAGAAAAAGATAACAAGCATGAGTCTGCAGGTCAGGAGACCTCAGGAGAAGGAATCATGCAGTTTATTCAGGCAATGAGCTGGCAATCTCCCTCAGGCAGAGACTAATGCTGAGCAGGACTCAGAGGGAGATACTTCTGCCTGCTGTGTGCCAGCCTGGCTGAACAGGAAGCTGGGAAGCTTGTCTGATTCATGCCTCAGAGCTATGCTGCACACATGAGCAAGCGCTTCTGATGCAGCCACGTGGATTTGGGTGGCAGAGTCCCCTGACTTCCCTTTACAGCTCTTTCCACACGCTTGGTGGATTTTGCTGCATGGCCGAGTCCCTCGGCCTGGTGCAGTAGAGCAGATCTCCCAGCAGGAAGGTTTGCAGCAGGAGACTGGGTTAACTGCTGTGATAACAAGGAGCAAGGGCAGGACCTGGCAGGGAGCTGCTCACCTCTGAACAGCAGCAGAAAAGGAACTGGGAAGTCTGTAACAGTAAAAGACTGTCAGCAGGCAGAACAGGAACGGGAACCAAGCCCACAGCCTGAAGCAGCAGCAGCAGCTCCACTCACATCACGACTCCCTTAGGCAAGGGAGGGAGAGCAGAGGAACCGCCCTTCTGCTGCCTGGTGCAGCACTGCAACCCTCAGACTCAAACCTTGCTTCCACCAGCTCCCACGAGCTGAATGCATGCATGCCACTGCGATAACCCACCAGGCCCTACATCTGGCTGCCTGAGAAGGCTACCAGAGCCTTGACTGAAGAGGCTGCAGTCAGTGAAAGAAAGAAATACTCTGACAGCAGCCACAGGACTGAGGTGGGATCGCTTTAGCAGCTGCAGTCTCAGGGACTGACATGTCTCCAGCCAGGACGTGCCTCCAGCTTGCACCAAGGACTCTCAGCTGGAGAGCAAAAATACCTTGAGGAGCCGATCGAGGAGCTCAGAGCCACTTTTGACATTTGGGTCAGGATCAGCAGCCAGCTGTGAAAGACAGAAACAAAGAGATGTTGCAACAGTGGGTCCCAGGTCTGTCCCTGCTCTGCAGTGCAGCTCACAACAGGCTCACAGGACTGTTACTCTCCTTTGACAACACAGGGACAGACATACAGAAGTCCCTTTATCTCCAATCTCTCATTAGGCTACAAAACTTTTTCCTGAGAGACTTCCTAAGGGGGAGATCAAGCACACATCACCTCCCCCAGCTATGCAGGTTTTCATGGGCCAGCAGTCACATTCCCAAGGACCAGAGAAATGCAGGTTACCAGTGAAAATCTGCAAAGGCAGACATACACAGACATAGTTTTGATGCTACAGACCCCACAAAGCCAAAGTGCTGCAGAGCCACCTTGCCTGCAGCAGTTCTCTCAGCCTCATTTTCTAGTACCAGTCAACAAGGAGCAGGAGAATACATCCTGGAGGAGAGGACAGAGAACAAGGCATCTGACAGTCAACTTCATATCCACAGTATCAGTGGCTACTGTGTAGAAACTGCTCATTTTGCTGATCCTTATGGGTCCCTTCCAACACAGAATATTCTGTGACTCTATCCTTCAGACCTGTCTGGGTCAAAGTAAATCAGTTTGCTTGGAAAGAAAACCTTAGACAACTTGGTTTGACTTGGAGATGATGAGGACTAGTCTTCAAAAAGCACGTGGGGGTTAAGAAGAAGCTTCTTACCTTGCTGAGGCCATCGAAGAGCACGTTGAAGTGCGGGAGGACAGAGCCCCTGGCCACCTTGACAATGTTGTAGAGAGCCTCGCAGGCGTAGTACCGTAGTCGACTGTCAGCATCATTGAAACACGTCAGCACCGGCTCGATCAGCTCCTTCAGGTACAGCCCAGAGTCCTGGGGGCACAAGGAGACCGGTCAGCTAAGGACCATGCCACAGCGCGTGGGAAGAGATGGCGCTGCCCTGGAACACACTGCAAATATGCAGGCCTGTGATGGCTTTAGTGCACCGACACTGGGCAGGATTTACTAATGAACTTTGAATTTTTTTGCTGCATTTTGTTATTCAGGTACAGTGAGAAGTGATCAGGTTTGCTGGGCATCTGCCTCATCTCCTGCCTGCAGGGCAGAGGGAGCCAGGGGTGGATTTCTGTGTGGGCCAGCGTCAGCAGTGCACAGCAGGAAAGAGGCTGCAACTCTTGTCAGCTCTTTTAACACAAACTAGCACCCAACCTGCTGAGTCTAGTCCTGCTGCTGGAGACTGAAGATGGACAGAAGCCCTTTAACCATGCCTAGGCAGCTGCCAAGATGTAACCCAGGCCACAAAGTGCTCCTGGGCGCAAACGGTGTCACTGGGTGTGCTGGGAAAACTCCAACACAACCCAGTTGTAGGCCGCAATGCCGGGAGGGAGCCGGGGAGCTGTGGGGCCACCAGCCCAAGTCTCCCACCACAGTGACCCAAGAGGAGCTGCTTTCTCTCACCACAACCTGCACAAGCCAAAAAACCCACTATACCTACCTTGCCAAGGGCAATGGAGCAAGCAGCGAGGCCAATGAGTCCCCCTTTCCGGCTGTGGGGGTGCTGGGAGAGCGCAAACTCCTGTGACAGGATCTGGATCACGTGTTTGATCTGGGATGTGTTGTTCTGAGCCACAAACTCTCGCACCAGCCTGGGGAGGGGAGCAGGAGGCACACAGGGAGGTTTAGGTTATGCCTGATACAAACATTGAGGGGCTTGGTGTCAGAGACAGGGACTTTCAGCCACAACAAGCACCAGAGAAAGCAGTACTGAAATGCGGAATGCTGAAGGAACCCAAAAGTGAAACCAGAGCTCTCCCCTCCTCCCTGCTCACATCCACCAGCAGCTCCCTGCCCTCCTGCTGCTCCAGCCTGCAGCCTCCTACACCATTTGCAAACTCTCAGACCAGGATGTGCTCTGAAGGGCCAACCCAGTGCAGCTGTGCGCTTGCAGAGAAGTTACCAGGTCTTCACACACCCTCTCCAACAGGGCAGGTTAGCGGGGTCATTTACCCCCAGCATGGCACAGGATGGGAGCTCAGCATGCACCCAGAGTGCTGGTTGCTTGGCAGGGAATTGCTGCCCACCAGACCCACACACAGTGCCATGGTTTTGGACCCTTCCAGCCACCCATACAGTGCTTCAGTTAACATCCCATATATTTAACTTTACTACTAACAGTATATTTCAATGTATTCTTAAACAGCCCAAGACTTAACAAAAAGCCAACACAGTTTCCATATACAATACCTGCTCCTCCCCAGGAACTTGCAGGTCGTTACCCAGAAATAATTAACACATCAGCCGTGGATGAAGAGACCCATATCCCTGCTCCTGCCTGCAGAACTGCTTCCAGGTCCCAGCTTGCCCATCCAGCTCTTCAGCCCCAGTTTGCTGCTGGCAGAGCCCTTGGCCAGGCAGGTGTGCAGGCAGCTGTGCAGGCAGCTGGAGCATTGGTGGTTCAGTGGTAGAATTCTCGCCTGCCACGCGGGAGGCCCGGGTTCGATTCCCGGCCAATGCAGAGCTCTTTTCCTCCTTTTTTGCTTGCATTTCTATCCATAATGCAGACTTACGCACCTCAAAAACTCTGCCTAAATAATCACCTTTACCTTAACTGTCAATAAAGGCGCAAAAGCTTTCACTGTCTAACTCCATACAGGGTTTCTTTGGCAGTATATGAATCTTGCACTCCCAAACAGGTGCCACTGGCCAGTCACGCACTTTATAATCCACGAAAATCATTACAGAAGATGTTTATGAACTTTTCCTCCCCAAAATTACGAACACCAGCTCTGCTCTCATCTTGCTCTGTGAAAAGCAGTTGCTCCCTTTCGCCCTGGGGGCACCAGGCAGCCTTTCCCTACTCCAAAGCCAAGTTCTCCAACAGTTACTGCCCGATCCACACTCACAGACTGCTGCTTTAGGGATAACGGCTCCATTTCCAGTCCTGCTCCAAGAAGAGAAACACACTGAGCTCGAGCAAGACATACTATTGGGGTGATCATTTTACTGCCTACATTTCACAAATGGAGCTTTGTTTTAACAGGAATAAGTTTACAGACCTCCTTTGCGAGTTTAAAGGACTCAAGATTTAATTAATTAGGCAAAAATTGCAACATCAGAGCCTGCAAGCAGCAGGAGCTGCTCCTGCATTACCAGCCTAAGGATAAGGAGGTTCCTGAGTCAAGAGGCAGCAAGTCCCTCCTGTTTTGATGCCATGGATGTGGGAATGATGCTGCTGGGGCCATTCTGTGATGGGTTTTAGATGAACTAAACCCATGAAATCTGTAGAAAAGGTTGGTCCTTGCCTTTTTCCTCCTCACACTCTTCCCAAGGTGTACTTCCAGCTCGATCAGATGAACTGCCTGACTCCAAAGCAGACTTTGGCTGGTGTAAGGCAAGCACAAATCCTTAATCCCAAGGCAGAGTAAGCTAGAACAGAGCTGCTTGGATAAGGCACAGAGCATCACCCCTCACAGTGCAGCAAAGAGGTTACTGAAGTACTCCCGAGGCTGGAGTTATGAGGACATTGCAAGAATTCCCCCCTGCAACACTGCAATCCACCCACAATAAACTATTCCTATAACAGAGAGAAAATGAGAGAAAACTAAACACACGGAACAGCAGAAGGGGCTCACTGGGCTGGGTTTCTACCAAAGCACACACTCACCCTTGTCCCAGGTGCCATTTTTCTCTGCTGACCTCTCACACAGCACCCTCTGTGTTTGAGGCAGGCAGTTCCCACATCCCTCACTGAAGCCTCAGCAGAGCAACTCCATCCCCATGTCACAGACTGCCATGAGTGCCTGACTGCTCCCCTTGCAGCCTCACCGTGGCCACATCTCCCACCCAAAACTCACCCACCAGCTTGGACCATCGCTCCCAGCCCTGCGCTGGGCTGCACTCTGAGGCGATGCTTCAGATCTCCTGTGGGAGCTGAGCTCTCAGGCAATGCCCAGGGAGGACACAGTCCTTCCCAGGGAAAGCTGTGGCCCAGCACAGTGGCAGGGAACACGTACAAGCAACACCAGAGGGGCATGGCCACACCAGAAGGTGCCTGCAGACCTTTGCCTGGAATGCTCTGAAAGGAAGGCCCGGGATCTTCTGGAACAGCAGCTGCGCACAGGAAGAACCAAGGGCAAAACACTTCCCACCTCTCTAGGCAGGATCCAGCATGGGACAAGCTTGGGTGAACCCTCGGGGGAGAGGTGGGATGGCACCAGGACTCTGGATGTGTCGCGGCAGAGCAAACACTCATGATGCCACTCATGTATTCACCTCGCATAGGGCTGTGCAACTGCAGCGAGCATCCAGCGTCAGAACGAGCCTCTGCCAGGGGCTCTTGGGATGCGCCCAGAGCCAGCGGGTGCTCACTGGCACCCAGGAGCTGACGCACTCGGGGATAAACTCCAGTGGCCGGTGGGATGGGGCTGGGAGACAGGGAGCAGCTCCGGGAGAGATCCCTCCTGCCCGAGCACCGCCCACGGCGCTGTCCCCGACAGGGACACCGCGTCACCTGAGCCCCTTCCCGGGGCTGCCAGGGACCCAGGACCCTTCCCGCAGGGTCCCAGGCCAGCAGCCCCGGTACTCCGGAGGTCCCGGGGTGACCGCCACCCCCGCAGTCCCCAGCTCCCACCGGGCAGCCGGGCCGCTCCCTCCCGCCGCCCGGTG
>WEIT01041274.1:2740-19388 GCA_013389985.1 Dryoscopus gambensis
TTCCAGTGCTTCTGTTACTCCTTGGAATGTTTAGAAATCAGATCACTAAACTACAAAGAACACAATTAGAAAGTTCTAATCACTCAAAGTTGTCATTTTTTTGTTAACAGCACTTTGTAAGCTATCAAAAATATCCCATAGAATGAATTTTTTATTTGGTTTTTTGGGGGTTTTGGTTTAGTTTGGTTTTGGGGGAGTTTTTTGGTTGGCTTAATTTTGTAGCTTTGACAGGCATCTGCTTTAAGCTAGAACTTGTTCCACTTCGAGTGTCCTGGCATGCCTGGGGTGTTTCAGCACCAGTACCAGGAATATGCATAGGAGAGTCCCCTCTCCTTCAGTTCCCACCATCTGGGACCGATTGAGGGAAACCCCTGCTCAGGTTCTGCAGCTCCAGCCTCCAGCATGTCCAGTACAGATAAAAAGCCTTAGAAGATTTAAGCTGCTAACCTAACACACCTTTGCTTTACTTTATTTACCATCCTTTACTTTATTTTGCACATGTGCAAAATGCAATTTTTTGAAGCCTTATAAGTTGGTCAGATTTGGGGTATTTTCAGCAAATGTCCTGATTCCCTGCCAGATTTCAAACCCTGGTCCAAATTATTAACACACCGTATGTCTCTTCAACTTAATACCACTGGTTTTTTGAGAACCATTTTTCTCAAAAATAGTCATTTTACCCACAAATTTCTATGTTATTTCTAAGAAAACACCTTGGGAAAGGGGAAAAAAGTATCTGCCCAAGAAATTACTGTCTGACAAGGCTACAAGCATACCACTACCTTGCCCATAAGCATCACCAGCAGATACGTCCATAATATATAGATGAAATACGTGGGGAGAGACTCAAACAGGTCTTGAACAAGCAATCCAAATGAGCCAAGGCAGCGTTGTAAGGATTGCGGCGTTGTTATTATAGAGTCACTGTGGGTTGTTCATCTGTTTCCACTTTGTTCTGATGAAGCTAATTTTATAGGTTTTTGGTCCAATTTCCTCCTTTTCAGGCCCTCTAATTAGGTACAAAAGAATTCCAGCTTTATGACAGGGCTTAAAGTGGCTCATTAGTTTTTATACGCCGGCAGTAAATCTGCTCTCACGTCACCCTTCTGAGGGGGAACAGAAACTCTGAGGCTGGTTCCAAATTTATTCCCCTTTACATCAGAAGAAGCTTCAAGGAACCTTACCAACCAAATACAACTAGAGACAAAATATTAGTTGATCTGCAAGTACCAATATGAAATACTTTTATTATTGAAGTTACAGCTCTATTTTTTTTTTTCAGTTCAGAATTTCATGCACTCTCCAGCCAAGTGAGGGAGCTGAGCCCTAAATGTCACCGCAGGCACAGGACAGCAACCCCGAGACAGATGAGGAGGTGGCAGAGCACATCTGGTCTTGCTTCTTCTTTTCCCAATATATTCACACCCACCACTAGTGGATAAAAGCATTGCCTTAATCCTAACTTTATGTTCTTTAGCTTAAAGCACCTCTAGCATGGCTCAATAAAAACATTTCAAAAAATGACTGACATATAAATCTAAAACTCTTTCTTTCTTAGCAGTTCCCAACTGGCAAATGCTAACTCCTCATCCTGCTTATACACAATACACTGAAGCTGAAAATTTGTCTTTATGTTTATTATCACCACACTCACATCCTATTTGATTTTAGAAGTAAACAATATGAGTGTATCATTTCACGGATCAAAAATAAAGTCAATAGGCATTTTTATTTTGAAAATTACACCAATTAAAACAGTTAACTACAGCTCAACAAAATAATAAAATTAATGGGAAATTCTGAAAGAGATTTCTATTTAAACATAATTTTACATTTTCTAATTAAGATTCTCTTATATAAATTTCTTCCCTCCCATCCCTTGAAAAATTAGGACACAGGGTTATTTTAGGGAACTCCAGAATACATGACTGCTAGGTCTGCATGCAGCACCAGTGCTCTTGCAAATCAATATAAATACAGGATGCAGGATCCTACAACAGCCAATAACCTAAAAAGTATGTTTTCAAACACCATCAATATTAACTTTGAAATTTATCTTACAGTTATCTAACAATAACAGGTCTGAATTGTTCTACACTGCCATAAAATTTCACTTTCTGAAGGCTCTCATTTCCCCACATAGCTTCTGATGACTGTGATGGCGTTTGGAGATCACCACCTGTCACTGTCACATGGTGATGTGATGCTAATAATAAACATTATTCCTTCTGTACAGTTTGTTGAACTTGATTATGTTCTATGACTTCCTGTTCTGGAACATTAAATGTAGCATCTTAAAAAAAAAAGTTACTAATGCTTTAGTTGGAAGATTGTTATTATTTTAATTGCAATCTGATGTTTCTTCTGCTCAGGAGAAATGTAGACTCTTCACGAAAAAAAGGTCTTGAAACAATGGTGAAGAATCACCTGTATTAAGTGAGGGTAGAATTATGGGAACAGAAAATTCTGTCTGCTCTTGAAAACCCCTCAACTCTAGCTCAATGTAGCAATTTAAACATGAAATATAACTGTGCCAATCCACACAGAGCTATAAAAGACAATCTCCCTGGGGAAACAGAATTATCTACGAGTGTATTCTTAAATATTCTTAAATACAGAATTGATCACAAATAGTTTAAGCATAACAATCCAATACGTTTGAGAATATATCCTTACTTTAAAAAATCAAATTTAGGTATGCAACAAATTCAACATTAAGTTGAAGTTTAGCAGAGATGAAATAGCATAAGATGTCAACCCTTTTCTGTTGTCAATTGACAAGCTGATAAAAATGAAACTCTACTCTTTACATTGTTGAAATATTCTAAATCACATTTCAGGGGGTATTGCACACTTCCAACAGTTTCCATTTCCTTTTTACTAATAAATCTATTAAAAATAAAATAAACATAGACCTTAAAATGCTGCATTTAATGGGAATTATATGTCTAAACTTTCTAAACTGATTTTGTAACAGTTTGAAGATCATTGCTTCTTTCCTGTCATTTTGATCGTGATAAGAAATGTTCACTTTTTCTTTTGCAGGTGCCTTTCATTCACATAAAACTTAACTGAAGCCTACTCTGAGAATTTTCTATCGGTTCCCACCCTTAACGTGGTGTTAAAAGCATGCAGAAGCTCCTCTGGCTTAGATCTGCCTGAAGTTCTCAACCTCAGCTTACTCTGTGATCATTTTAGGAGGGAGAGACCCAAATTCAGTATAGCTCAGAGGTCTGAATCTAAAAATCAACATGCATAGCAAGACACAGAACACAGACTGAAAAGCAGAATAGCCAGTTTTGGTTAGAATGCAACTCTGGAGAAGTAATTTGAAAACCCTGGAGAAGTAATTTTGAAGGAAGAGTTCAAAGGGTGCCTAGAGGTTCAGAGCTAAACTACAGCAAGACAGAAGCAGCAGGGACTAACTCAGGTATGGCAATTTTTAAGACAAAACCATAATTCCATGTCTGCCTTATCCAATGATTCAAGCAATAAAATATCTCACGGTAATTAGTGCAGTGAAGGAGTTTTCCACTGCCACACCCAATCTGCTGCGCTGAACTACACATCTCTGAAACCTCCAGGCACTTTTGGAAAACTCATAAATAGGAAAAAACTTATTACTTCCCTTAATTTGGGGAACAGTATCATCATATTATATCCATTAAAAAGTCTTTGTTTCACTTTTGATCCAGTCCAAGAAAACCTCTTCCAATTCAATTTACAGCTCTGCAATTTTACTGCCTGTAATGAACAAATAGATTGAAAAGGAGAATTTGCCAAAATATGGAAGTCCCAAACACAAAATAACTAATATGACATGGGAAGAAATCATCAGTATGATGGAAAAGAGTGGCCGGGAAATCTTGTTTCTAGACTCAATGTCAAACATGTAGCTGTTCCAGGTAACTGATCCATGATTTGACCATGAAGCTAAAAGAAAATGCTTAGCCTGTTGCTACAGAGGTTCTGAAATGTCCCACCAGTGCAAGGAACACAGAGGACAAAATTTGGGAAGATCCTAAATGGATCTAAATGGTTCCCATTTCATGCCCAGAGGCAAGCATGCACAGGTCTGCATAAGAGAGATTCCTGCAATCAAAAAAGACAGAAGTCTGGAACCATTAAATTACAGCCCAGCATCCTTTGGGAAATGCAAGACATCCCTAGAACTGCTTTCTTTTCGAAGGATATCCTACATTCTATATTTATAGAGATATTTCTGTGTCTGTAGGAGTCTTCAGAATACTTTATGTACAAATCAAATTTTCACTCACAGGTGTAATTAAGAATTAGTAGACCTAAGTCCTAATGATACATGTCATTCTGAGCAAGTGCTTTGAAAATGTCAAATGATACACATGCTCAATTATAACTCTGGGAAATTTTTGGGAAAAAAAAAAGAAAAAATAGAACAATTTCCATATATTTGCTCAGAAGAAGTGTCTTGCATGTTTAATATACATAGCTAATGAAACCCTCTGGGTTTGGAAACACTCTGCCCATCTGCATTCCACTGTCATCCTTTGTGCTCCAGCATTTTTACAAATTACACCTGTAGCTAATTGTATGGTTGACACATCATGGAAAATCTCTGCATTTACATTTTCTCTTTGCTATTTTGATGGTTACTATTAAGTTATTCAAGGCTGTGCTCTGAGTGACTTGCTCCTTGCTCCCTAGAAATAAATACAATTAATTACATTCTCCAACCGTCATTCAACTGTACTTCAATTTATGTTTCTATTTTGTAAAACATAAATCCTAGTCACATCAGGTTTGGATTGCAAACAGAGCAGCCCTGCTACGGTGCCAGGACTTTGACTTACACAAGAAACTGTGTCTTATGTTTAATTTTTGGGTCAGCAGATATCCTTTCTAAGCCCACTTTACCACACACCATTTTCATCATAGATCCTTACCAAATTGTGTAGCTCAAAGCTGTGCGGCTCAAAGCTGTGCATCGCCCAGATCAGATGGGTGCTACTGATCAATCAGTTCATTTTCTGTGGCAGAACCAGCTTTATTTATATCACTTGGCATGCTATTGAGATAGATATTCACAGACTAATGCTGAAATTTCGTAACTGTGGGAATATTGTGGTTTATGACTTACAAAATTAAGGAGTTTCATATTGTTCGCCTGTTTAACACATAAGTTCCAAAATACAAGGCATTTCTAGTGCCTAAGTTAATGTATCACTTATAGCAAGACATTAACAGAGGTACTATCAGCACTGCATGGTCTGTACTTTTGACTAATTTGTGCAAAAAAAGTTGTAATGATGGAATATCAACAAGAAATTCTCAAATAGCTTATTCAGTGGTGATGGAATTCTCTGAAAGAACTCCTCCACTGAATTAATAATTCATCAGATATTAAGAATATCAAACAGTTGGATTAATATGTGTTATCATTACTACAGGCTAAAATTTCCAATCAAATTTTTTTTAAAAAAAAGATAATGGAATTGGTATTGTTGTTGCCTTGCACTATGAGATTCATCTGGCCAAATGTGAATATCTAAAATATTTAAAAAGTTCTATTTTTTTAAAAAAAAAGCCTCCATCTCAGCTCTTCCTTTTAAGTTCCATTAATAGGCAGCAGGGAAAAAAAGGAACACTTAAATTAACCATATCTTAAGAATGTTTTTTTCCTTTTCCTTATCTTCGAAGGGAGCTCGAGGCGACTGGCTCAGACACAGATATCAGACACAGACATCGTAGACATCAAAAGGGAGGTGAGAGAAAATACAGTCGGAGATCCTGTTCCAGAATTTGTCTTGGCAAGGTGAACAGGATTCTCACATCATACAAGTCTTCAAAAAGAACAGTTAGGTATCCACGTGATGTTACAGAATTGAAACTTTGCACGGACTAGGTCTGGCAACAGATGCCTTGCTGCGAGCTTCCACCGCTGCGAGGCAAGTGAACCTCCAACGTGGGCAAAACAGGCAAGATATGTCTGAACTTTATGGATTTTCCCCACTAAAATAATAAACATGCTGAAAAATGAGATGTCACCTTCTAAATCTGCAGTGCTCGTGCTGCAGCCAACGCAGGTGAGTAACATCCATCTACAGAATATCCCTTCCTTCAGAGCTCCTGCATTTGATCTGCTTCAGGGCTTCTGCAAACCAGGCTCCCCCTCATGGCACAGCCATGCTGTGTCCCCGGGAAGTTCTGGGGCTATCTATAACCGGAATATACATGAAACATAAACCCAGGAGCCACTGGAGCTGCCAGACAGAACAGCAGTCTGGCTGCCTGTCCTGGGTTGCAGTGTGGGGTGTGCTGGGGAGTTTTTATTCTATGACCATCTTCATGAGCTGTTGAGACCAGGTGGGGCGGTGCTCCTCCCTCTGGACTATCTTCTGTGAATGGGCCCATCAATGCCTTCCTCATGACTCATAGATAACTCACTCCTGGACTATCTCCTGTTAATGGCCCATCAGTGCCTTGCCCATGACTCATCATCCCATTGTGAGATGTCCCACCCAGAGGGAGGAACCAGGCATTCCATGCTCAATATAAGCTGAGATCTCAAACACCAGAGCAGCCTTCTTCCACTGAATTCCCAGAGGAGCAACTTTCTTCTCTACTGGATTCCCAGAGGAAAACTACACCCTTCTACAGGATCACTGCTTCAACAGGACTACATCTACCACCACAGGAGGACTGCAGCCACCGTTTAATCGGACTGCTACCAACTCTCTGACCAACAGGGTGTCAGGTTGTATTTCCGACGCTGTCAGTGGTTTGTTTTGTTTTGTACTCTTGCATTTGGTTTTTTCAATTTTCCTAGTAAAGAACTGTTATTCCTATTCCCATATCTTTGCCTGAGAGCCCCTTAATTTCAAAATTTTAATAATTCGGAGGGAGGGGGTTTTACAGTTTCCATTTCAAGGGAGGCTCCGGCCTTCCTTAGCTGACACCTGTCTTTTCAAACCAAGACACTGCCACTGCCGGAGCTCTTTGTCCCATCCCTTCACAGGCTCCCTCATCAGCAAGGTTAGCCATTTAGTGCCGCGTCTGCGCCTCATCCACGGCGTTACCTGGGAAATGTCCCTGTTCTCTGCACACAGAGGTCGAGCACTATCAGCCATCCCTTCCAAGCCTCAGTCTGAGCCTCATCCACGGCGTTACCTGGGAAATGTCCCTGTTCTCTGCACACAGAGGTCGAGCACTATCAGCCATCCTTTCCAAGCCTCAGTTTGAGCTGCACTCTATCCTTTTAGCTGGTGTTGTCCGAGAGCACATCACACAGAGCTGTTTGTACGAAGGAAATAATTGCTGTTTGGTCTTGTTTTCATTTGCTCTCTGTACTTACTCCAATGTTTGTAAGAGGAACAAAAGAGCCAGTTGAGAGAGGCATAGTGAGAATGTGCGTTTCCTTGCAGGGGCATGAGAAACAATATCATGCTGGCCTGCTTCCAGACATTCTGAAACCACTGTGGAAAATAAAACATACTGATTATCTTTCAAATCTATTTTTTTCCACTTTGGCTCTGTTAATTTCTATCCCCTTTTAAGTAGCAATGTAAGATTTACCTGTGCTTATCACAAACCTGAGTTAAACGAGTTCTTGGCATTGCAGTGAAAAGGGGCAGCGCCTTCTCCGTGAGTGTGTGCCTGCCTGAACATCATATTTCACATTTATATTCTGCCTGGAAGTTGTCAGATATATTATGTCATGTCCAGTAAGTACTTTATAAACTTCATTGTATTTTAGCAAGGGTAATCTCTTCCTGTGTGGCTGCATAAGGTGATACATCTCAGCAAATAAAATTTCTGATTGAAAGATTACTTCCATATCTGCTTTGTTTTCCTTATGATATTAGTTCTTGGAATATTGAATTTTTTTACTTCATGTCTCTACACTACTTCAAGCCTACTGATAGCACAGAGCAAATTTGACTCAAACATTTTCCTCCTATCGTGAAATTAACTTTCTCGAGGCAATTTCAGCCTTTTTTCATTTGAACACACCTAGGCAATTTTGCTCTTCATCTGGATAAGTTGAAGGGAGGATTTTTGTATCATTGCTGATTTGAAACCTTTAACACCAATTGTCATAAATTCGTGTCATAAAGACAGCAGAAGTGTAGCTTCTGTTTCAAGATGTCAGTCAAACATTTCCCCCCAGCTCTGATTTATACAGCTAGCATTAAAACACAGCAGTTTTCCCCAGTCTAGATTTAAGGCATAGAATTTCCACCAAGATAGCTCCATACCCACTACTTGGTATAAATTCATTTTAATGCTGAACCATGTTTGTGACATGCACATTTTTAGGATTTGTTTTAGGGAACTTGGCTTAAGCTCTGGGCTAACAGAAGGATTGAACACTTGGCAATTTTATAATTTAAATAATTTTTTTTACTGGTATACCAAAACTTTTCAGCTTTTTACTTCTCATGTGAAAATTACTGAGTGATGTTTCCTATTTTATTTCATTTGAATCAAGGACATCAAATTTAATACAAGCCACTACTGGAGGAGCAGGTATGTTAACAATACCTAGAAATAAAATTGGCAAACTGGCTGTGCATTGAGGTTCCTCCTTCCTGTGGCTTTGCAAGTGAGACTTGAGGCTTACTCTGAATCCTCCTTCACTTGGAGAATTTCTTTAAAGGATTTCCAAAGTGCACAACTTTCTGCATAGACCAGAAAATGAAATCTCAAATTTTATTCAGCATCTGCAGAGAATTAATATTGCATTTAACTTACCTGTCGTGGAATGAATCAATTTTTCTTTTAAAGAAAAATCTGGGATTCTATATCCTTTTTTCCCTCAACCTTTAAATTTAAGAAAAACATGATAATAAAATTTAAAATAAGATTTGTCAAACACACATCTGAAACCCTAATTTCTAATTTTTAAAAGGGTGTGGCTGTAAGAAATCCATATGTAGCACCCAGCTAACTAAGGCTTTGCATTCCAATTAATCAGGAACCACCTGAAACAGGGACCACTTTAGACTGAACATGAAAATTTCCAGCTATTTTGGCATGGGTTGATTTTTAAAATATTCACTGGCTTTTTATTTCCTTAAAATCCATTGGTGAGGACAACATAATTTCATATCAGTTGTCAAAAATTCTTTCATGCAGGAAGTAAAGTAGTATGACTACTAATGGTCTAAAATAAAATAACACATAATGTCCATGTTTTATGCTGATTTAATGCCAGAAGTTGCACTTAAAATTGATCCATAGCCTGACAACAGTTGCAAAAATCACAGCCCAAGCTGGGAGTATAAATGCTACTCTGAGACCCTAATTGTGTGGGTAGGAGGTACAAACCTGGCTCCCTTATATCGGGCACCTTTCCCAGTGGCAGATATGATGATATCATATCTCTGTTCTCTTTTTTGTAAATGGTACCTAATTACGTCATGATATATTCTGCTAATTAAAAATAAAAATAAAAATAAAAATAAAAATAGCTGTTTCAGTTTTATCTTTCCCTGTTTTTATGGGAAACATAGCCAGTTTCAAAGGGATAAGTTTCAGTTGCCTTAAAACTTCATTTCTCATGGACTTATAATTTCTTGGAATGTTTATATTACCTTGTCAAATTATGTTTGCGCACCAATTCCATGCTGCTAAAAATTAGCAGTCTGCAGCATGTCAGAAGATGTGTATTGGACCGTCAGTTTCAATCATTAACTGATAATTAGACTAATTTCACAGGGGCAAGAGAAATACCAGAACTGCATTCAGAGCTGGGAGGGAGCACAGTGAAGGGAAGATGAGAGAATTAATATCTGTTTGTACAGATCTTTCTCTAAAGACAACAAGATTTCTTTCTTTCCTTACAGCACACGTATACTCAAGTGAATAACTCAAACACATGAATATGGTGATTCCTCAGTGTTTTAACTAATTTATGCACAAACTGCACAACTGGTTTAACTCATTCATACGCGCACCAGAAAAAAAAAAGCCAGTGGAAAATAAGGAAAATACTTCAAACCAAACATGCTCCAGTGCTTAAGACACCAGCTGCAGACACTGCTGGGCACACTGTGCTGCTGACAGGTTGTATGCATACGGAAATCCACGGAAGACATCGTATCATTGCACTGTTAGTATTGAAGGAGGCTCAAAAAGGGATTAGATTAAGTTTATGGAGAAGAGATCTCATCCCTCAGTGGCTATTAAGCATGATGATTCAGATGAGCCACTCAACTGATGTATATTCAGAGGAAAGCACAGCACTTGACATTTTCTGTCTTTCTTACACTCCTTATCTCCTTTCTTTTGGTAACAGTGTGACAGAGGACACACCAAGCACCCTTTGGGGTCAATCTCCTTCAGATTTAGACCTGTTCCAAAGGACATCTTTTATCAACAACTGCCAGCTTAAATGTGTCTTCATAATGGAATACATTGCTTTGGGCTTTATCTTCACTTTCCATATCAGCTCCACAAGTAAACAATAATTACAGTCATGAGTACAACTTCTCAAAAGCATTTGAGAGCTGATCTGCATAGATCTTTTGAAAGTCTTTTAAGAGAACTGAATTCATCAAAATCTGCAAGTATCTGTTGAATTTTAGTTGAGGTTTATATTTGTCCAGGGGCAGAGGGGTTTGATAGACTGGCTTTGGTGGGTACCTGGCAGCCAGCCTGGGTCAAACCACCAGACAAGCTCAGCCTCCAATAGCAACAGCAACAAACCATACACTGTACATTAATAATTGAAATTTATGCACCGGATTTAGTATAAAAATGCCACATTTTTCATTCCCAAGGACTTCTGAGGTAAGCAAGAAAATTGAATTCCTGTTTCTATAATGCTACTTGCATTACAGCTGAATTCAGTGAATGAGTTGAATCCTGTAGCAGTGTGTTCTTACTGATGATTTCTGTATAGGTATTTAGATAACAGATAATACTCATATAATGGACATATAATACTTAGATAATTTCTTAGATGATACTTAGGAGGCCTGTTCACATTTTCACCCAAATGACTGGTGCTCTGCAACAGCCTGCTCAGAAACTGCAATGTGATTCATCATTCTGCAACATGATTCACAGTGCAGGATTTTTCTGCAGATTCAAAAGCCTTTGTTTAGCCAGGATATTTCTTAGCTCTTGATACTATGTGCAAATTAGCATCCATTTTACAACCTCTCTGCTAATTGTTATTTGCAAAAGGATTAGCCCGCCGTGTCAGCAGTCGCTTTAGTTGTTACATGAATATTCATTAGGATTTCATACATAACACCCTCACTATTTGCAGCTTAATCTCTTTATTTTGTGGTGTTCCTGCTTCACCCATCTGTGCAAGTAGCTGCCGTTATCACAAGCACGTAACTATCCACGTTTTAATCAGATCTCTTTTGTTGCTACCCCTGCGTGATGTTCTGCAGGTGCCCATACGAGCTACAGCACTCACAGCTTCTCCCGAGTTTTATCCAGGCACACAAAAGTACTTCTGGCCACCTCAGTAATGCAGAAGCAACTTTACAGCAATGGGAGAAAGAAGTGTTTGCATGGAGTTTTGATGCAAATATCAAGGCTCTAAAACAGATCAGCCTGTTTGAAGCACGGGTGCCAAAATTTCATCTGTCAGGATGCATCAGGCTGTCATGATGGATATGGACAGCACCTTTTCCAGGGGTGATCAGGTCCCCAGATCCTCTGGTGATTTTACAAAACACAAAAATAATTTATATCATCATATAAATTTGGAACCTTTCTGACACAGTCCTATAGCAGTAGAAGTGTATTTACATACATGTGTGTTCTACTGCCACCAGTTATTCCGGAGGAGCAATAGAGACCCAAATCTAGAGTACTTCATCATATTGGGATCCTCTGGCAGATATATTATTAATAGAATCTTCAAATTTCAATTTTTATCTCAATTCACTATTAATATTCAAATCTTGTTTCCTGGAACAAGTTCATTTTTTATTAAATGTTTATTTTCTAAGATTTAGGCCTATGCTTTTGGGTCATTCCCTTTGCCATTCCCTTATTTTTTTTTCCCATTAATAAACTTTGCTAGTGACAATGGTTGTTCTTCCAGTAGCTTTAGGAGTTTTCTTAGTCATCTGAGGATTTTCTACATATATTCTTATAATTTTTTTAGTGTTGTCCTCCTATCTCTGTTTCAAAAAGCTCTCTGACAGCCTGATTTTTTTATACAAATATATATGATCATCATTTCATACTGTCACCATTCTTATAATGAATAAATGACAAATAATGCAATTGGGGAAAGATGAGCACATCTGATAACAGAGAATCTTGATATGGTAAAAATGCTACTGATAGAAAAATCAACAGATTTTTAGTATATGCTGCTCCACATGGATGGAGAAGCCAACTCTTCAAGACTAAATCTATCCAAACCTGTCCAGATTGAAACCATGAATTTGACTACTGTAATTCACACGTGCACACAGCTTTAATTCTACTCAGCCACCAAATACCATCAAAGCCATAGAAAGCAATTTATTTTTAATATATTTTTTTACATAATAAAATCCTGCAATATCATTTCTGTATGACTTTAACTTGTAGAAACGAATCCTAGCTCATGCCACAGCCTGCAAATAATGCAATGAACTTTCTCTAAACTTCTAAGGTTATTTTCAAAGCTACATAAGCAACATTGCCAATATCTTAATTCACATGCCACTCCGTAAAACAGTTCTGATGTGTGGTTTCCTGTGTCTTTTGAACTGGATCACGACTATGCCAAGTCTTTTTTCTTGTGTCTACCTGACAGCCCTGTAGCTTTAGGAGTGGAAGGTGACAGCCCTAAGGATGGTTCATGCTCTGCGTATTCAGCCATCTGGTCTTCACAGACTCAGAGAATTACCTCTACCATGACACGTTGTCCCTTAAAAGCTGCAGAAAATCCACCAAGCAGCTGAGAAAATTGCAATACACGATACAAGCTGCTGTAGATGGCCTTAAGAACTTTTCTCTAGAAATACAACACAGCTTTTTCTAATGCAACAATTATGGCACCTAGTTAGTACTGCAAAAAAATTACAAGCTGCAATTTGTGTGTAAAATACACAATAGAGTGTCAAAGAACATTTACATTATAGGAATATTATAAGCTGTAATCTCATGACGTGTGCAAAACATTTCATTTCAGTTTCATCTTTTTTTTTCATCATTTTTCATCTTTTTTTTTAATCACTCGGGATAAAACATCTTGTAAAAAGGAGTGCATATTCAAATGTGTTACATAAAGATGAAAATACATACTCTTCTAGCCTATTAAACTCTTTAGTCATTCACCTAGTTTGAGTGCCAGAGAAAATTTGCCATGGCAACAGAGAGGATCCCAGAGGTAAAATAGAGGAAGGAAATTGAGTCAACAAACTAAAATATGTGAGATTCTTTCATGGGACAGAAAGGATAGAGTGGATCAGCTGTAGGATACACTGAGACACAAACCTGCCTAAAATACTGCTATCCTCCCATCGTGGTGACCATTTTAAATGCTTCTGATCTCAATCTGACTCAAGGAGCTGTGTTGAGAAATAACAAGGAAAATACAAGGAAGGAGCCTGAGGAGTTTGGGTAAGGAGAGGGAATGCATCCTGGTAAATAAGTCAGGAAGCTGTGCTGGGGACAAAACAGTGTCTCCTGTTTGATTACTCCTGCTTTCAGCACAAAAATTTGGTCATTATTTGTGACTAAATAGGGTCCTACCATACAAGGGTATGGAGCCACCTACCTATTTCTAAGCCAAGCTAGAAGAGGACCACAAACACCCACGTAATTGTGAAGTCAGAGGGAGGAATTTAGGTCAATCCAAATGATTTGAAACTTGCTTAAGCAGCAGTAAATTAGGAGAGAAAAAAGGCTTTGGTTCCTCTTATCCGCATTTTTGGAAACTCCAGAGTCATATTTTCAACTTTCCTCAGCAGTCAATTAAGCCTGAAAGACAAATTCCTTTAAAAATGAAACCTGAGACTCTTACATCATTAAGTGCCTCTAGCAAGTGAAGAAATATTGCTAGACTCACAAAAAAAAAAAAATTCCTAAACAGTCATTTTGTATGAAATCACAAGGGATGTGAGACCTCTATTAGTTCCACTCACAGACTCAATTGTATTCCTGTTCTTCCAAAAGGCACAGTTTTCTAGAGGGGAGTTATTTGGAAAGATTAAGAAGTATCAGTCTCACTGATATTTTCAAGACAGTTTTCACTACCACATAGTATTTATTTTACCAATCTAGTGGCACATCACAAGATGGTTTTATTTACTATCTCAACTGCTGTGAGATAGTATTTTAGCAGTACTGAAGAACACTAAAGTGGTAAATGTTAATTTATTCATCCGTGTTATAGCAAGACATCAGAAACACTGAAAAGTACGAAATTCAACACATTTGTTCATTTAATTGTGTGTTTTTCCTGAATTTCCTAATAAGAAAAAAATCCAGAACTGCAATAGTAAAGAAAATATGGAAAGCAGTTATCCTGAGAAAAGGAAACCTAAATAGGGATGTTGCAGGGCAACAAAAATAAAGCTGGTGAACCTGTGGCCAGTTCTGTGAGTGAGGTGAGAGCACCAATCTGCAAGGTTCTGTATACTCCGTGCTCAGCAGCTCTCAAAAATGGGCTGTTCACAAATAAGGATGTCAGGGGTGGCAGGGAAAGAAATAAAAAAAGAAAAAAAAAAGGTAAAAAAAGGACCAATCACAAGACACTTAGACATAAATCTTCACAGAAATGTTAAGATTAGATACTAACCAAGCAACAACTGAACTAAGGGGGGACGTAGCTGTCCAGAAATATTTGATGAGCTAACCACTTAGGAAGAAGGGGAATTGTTTCGTGTGATACCTAGGGCTATAATGGGATGAAATTAAGAGTGAAGATTTAGGCCAGATATCAGCAAAACATTGCAGCAGAGTTATTGTACTGTGAAATAATCTCCCAAGGGGTGCAGACAAAACCCCATTGTTGAGTTTCCCCCCCCCCGTTCCCCTGGGGGGAGGGGGGGATACTCGAGTGGATCTGGGCTCTGGGACGGGGTCTCCCTGCCCCTGCATCTGCCCTGGTCACATGGAGCCCAGGGCTGCATTTGGTTGGTGGCTTTGTGTCCCCCTGCGAGGGGAACTTGGGAATTGTCTTGTGACTTAGGGAGTGTGTGTGCTGATTCCCCACGAGGCGGACGCCATTAAAGATCTGCTTAAACATCCACAAGATGAGTCTTTCCTGATTCTTTCCGCGGACTAAGCTGTCTCCAGGAAGGGTGCAGATATCGCACCGCAACACCCCATTGCATGGGAAATTGAAAACTACCTCAAATTAGAGCTAAAAACTTCAGTGCAGCAAGCAATACTGCCTCCATGCAATGATGGCCTGGACTGACTTAATAGCTTTTTCTCCAACTTCTATTCTACTCCATCGTGGAATGCACAGTGTAAGACAGTTTTGAAGAAAGAATGTTTTTAACAAAAGACAATGTTTGGGCTAAGTGTGCTGAAGTCTAAACATCTACTGCTCCACCAGCCATTACTACACTACCTGAACAGGCAATATGGACAAGGATATTTTTTGAAAAAAGTGATCCTGGCCTTCAAAATTCTGTTTGATCTCCCATTTTAATAGCTGAAGCAGAACAAGTTGAAACTCCACCTGAAGAGATGATTAGGAACACTCGCAAAGCACAGCAGCATATCAAAACCAGAACAATACTACTGCCAGTTTAAAAAATGGATGCAAAGATTATCACACTAAAATATCTTTAAGTAGATGGCGAATTGTAGCAGTTCCACACTTTTCAAACCCACCTGTGCACAAACAGTTTGCACAAAATAGCTTGTATTTTGTTTGTATTTTCCTTCCCATCATGTACTTGTTTTTTCTCCAATCCCTCACTTTGTATCTGTGCAGAGCTCCCAGGTGACCACATGAGTGATAAATCCACATAAAAAACATACTTAGGGGCACAATCCTTCCTCATAACATGCACAAGTCGTGCTGTGATTGTTGGATGTAGTTTTTCCTCACCCAGCTAAACCATTTCACTAAGCGTGAAACGAGAAGCAGCAATAAGACTCGGTGCACGCAGATTTTTTCATACACATACATATCTCTGATAATACAATTTTCTACTACTGTTCACATCTGCCTTCTCTTCAGTATTTTCTGCAGCACTGCCTGTGGTCAAACTCTGATGCGACTACAACATGATGAGATACGGGCAAACTTCAGAAATTACTATTTTACACTATGCATGAGCAACTGAAAAAATAAGAAAACATGGCAAATTCATCAAAATTGTAATAAATACTTCACTTTCTTTTGCTTATGAGGCAAAGGACCTTTTGATGACCTCCAGTGACTGATTTTGAGTCCTGGTAGTAGCTGCAATACAAAGGAATTAAACTACACCTGCGTAAGAACAGACAACAGTCTGGCCATATTCAGTAACTGGTAGGGTTATAAGCAGTATCCCAGAACTGCTGAGATGAATTGAACTTTTTCTTAACAGCTACTTGAATTAATCTAGAGAAACATTCTCTCTTTTGACAGTACATAAGGGTGTACTCAAGCACAAAATGTGTGCCTATTTGGAACTAAAATTCAGTATTAAAAAACTACACCTGTAATAGTTTCCTTAAATTTTAATTGTTTTTGCTGTCCAGAGTT
>WEIT01041274.1:20049-68727 GCA_013389985.1 Dryoscopus gambensis
GTTTTTGCTGTCCAGAGTTCAAAACCTTTCAAGAGATGTGTTGATTTTCCCACTGTCCCAGAGAAGGAGAGAGAGATCAGCAGTCTTGGATTTTTGCAACAGAATTGTGATTTATTTAATTGATTACAGCTTCTTTTATAGGTTTCATTTCTCATAGAGTAATTGGTCAAATGAATAGCCACCCTCTCAGGTGATTTTTAAAACATTCATCTTCAAAATATTTCCCTACTTATACCATAAACAGACTGCAGCAAGGCCACAGGTGTACATGCTTACAAAACACCACTGATTGCCTCTTGTGAGAAAGAAAATTCTCTCATGAAACAGAAAGAGCTGCTTTTTAGCACCATTTTGGATCAACAGAGATGTGCTAAGTTACAAATTTTATTCGTAAGGTATGTTTTAATACTTCCCTAATGGCATCCAGGGTGTGATTTAGGCAGGAGATATTACAGGGATGAAACTCTGGGTACATTTTCCATGTGCGGCAGCCTGGAGCAGCATTAGAAGCCAGATACTATTATAACAATATCAAGACCTCAGCTCACTTTAGCCACTTGTTGGAAAGCCACAAAGCCATGTGGACTCGCATCCCCAGTTTCCTAGGAAAATTTTCTCTGTCACCCTGGCTGTTGCAAGGTGTCCTGGAAATATGCAGCTGCAGAAAGTGTTTTTCAGCTGATGAACTGTGACCGGTGCTGCCAGTCTCCCCAGAGTCCTCCCCATGCCTGGAAACATGAGGGATTTCATGGGGCATGTTCATGACATTCATCCCAAGCAGTTACTACCATCTACCAAATGCATTTAAATTATCTGTTGCAAATATGTGGGGCAAGGGCTGGTGGAAGGTTAATATCAAGTTCTTAAAATCACTCACTCAAGAAAGTCTTGCTGCTCTCTTGCACTAAAGGTGAATTTTCACTGTCTCCAGTAGCTATAGTTTGATGATCCAGAGGGACCTGGCAGCAGCCTTGGGATATAGGAAGATGATTAAATTCTCTTTGGCTTCCAGAAAGTGAATCCCATCATCTTCCCAGGAAGTGAGAAAAGTTAAATGCATGGAAACTGCTGACACTTGCAAGAATGTGCAGAGCAGTTGTTTTCTGTTTTCAATAGAAAAACCCACAGGAAGTCTGCATCCAGCAGGTAAACAACCAATTTTCAGAGCAATTATGCTTTTGTATATGTGCAGCAGCTTTCACCCACAACAGAGCTCAAATTAACAACATGGTTGCATAGGTTTAACACAAGTACAATTTTGGGTGTCTTTAACCAGAAATCTAGGTCTAGATTTCTAGCTGATTGAGAAAATTTCTAAGAAATTTTTGATGGACACAAGCAGGAAAAATTTTGGTTTTGTGGAATATCCAAAGGACAGGAATTGCCACACTAGAGTGCTCCAGCACCCCGTGGAAAAGGTGAGTGCTCCTCACAGATCAAGGCTTTTTGTGGTGGATAATTCTCAACTATTACCTTCAGGCAATTATTATCATAGCCTGTCCCTCTCCTTAATAGGATTTGCAAAGAAAGAGGACTAATTAATTTTAAAGGATGTAATTTAGTAGGATTTGAGGAACAAATTTGATTTGAACACAGACCAGTTTTGATATAAAAACATGCAGCTTTATGTTGCTAATACTGTCTATTTATCACATTTATTCCCAGTAAAACCTTTGGGTTCCTATAGTAACCTTAGCACTCCTAAAGATAATGAGCTACCTTGCCAGGAGCAAACCTCGCACATTTTTCTCTGTCATTAAAGAGTGTGGCACCTTCAGCACAGGGTGCACATACCTTTATTCACAGAATCACAGAATGGCTGAGGTTGGAAGTGACCTCTGGAGGTCACCTTGTCCAACCCCCTGCTCAAGTAGGGCCACCTCCAACCATTTGCCCAGGATCACATCCAAGTAGCTTTTCAATATCTTCAAGGAGAAAGACGCCACACCCTATCTCGACAACTGGGTCAGTGTCTGGCCACCCTCACAGTAAAAAAAGGGCATTTTTTTTTTTTTCTTCTTATATTTAAACAGAACTGCCTGCATTTCCTTTTGTGCTCATTGCTTCTCAACCTGTCACCAGTCACTGCTGAGTATAGTCAGGAAAAAAACCCAAAACCTATTCACAGGGGATTTCAGTGCTAGTCAAAAAAGGTATCTATGGAGTTTTCATTCTCCTACAACTCAGTGACTAAAACCATTCCTATTTGCTTTGTCTCTGCTTCTCCCAGCTACAGCTCTGAAAGCTCAGCCTGACCTGTGTCTTTCCTTGAGCTCCTCTCTCCAAGTCCAATGAAGGGAGTCAAAGTGAAGCTATGGAAGTGTGGAGCACACAGAGAGAATGAAGGAGATCTGTTTTTCCATTCAGAGTAAGCTGTCTCTACTGCCAGTTTTGTTAGTCTTAAAATCAGGGGGTTTGCAAATTAATCAATCACTGAGCTCCACTAAAGCAGTTTTGAATAAGAAAGAGTGTCTATTAAAAAAAAAAAAAAAAAAACCACAAAAACCAACAAAGCAAAACCAAAAAGAATCTATAATCTTAATTTATTCCTTTTTTTTCCTTTCTTTAAACAGAGACACCACTGCTCACCCCCACCTGAGAAGTGCATAATGAAAAATAATGATGCTCTTAAACTCTAATATAGTACAGATGAGATAAGCACCTCAAGAAGACAATGTGGGTTGGACTAATTTATCCAAACTGAACACCATTTTCACTGCTTCCTTAGAAAAACCGCTCAAAATAAGGCAGAACTAGTAATGGGCTGTAATTCTTTAAGCACACCTCTGCACACAGGAATTCTAACCCACTGGAATGCCAAGTGTGCCAGCACATCTGCCCTTACCACGGAGGCACCTACCAGCAGCATGTCTGGTATCAGAGATGTTTGATATTAAAAGAAGAAAGAAACCTGTCACACAAGAGCATCACAAGGTGATGGAGGAAAAGCGTTCTCCCCGTGTTTCCTGTAACCATGTTTCCATCCCAATTAAACCTCCCTAAATACGCAGGGGGAATTTCAAAGCAGTGATGTCACCGTGGAGCTCACACTGCCATTTCCGGGAGTCGGGATGATAAATCCCTTCATACTGCTCTGAAAGTTCCCCAGCATGTTGGAGGCATGTGTCAAAGACAGGAGAGCTCTCCTAATGAGACCTGCTCCCTTTGATGTTTCCTCTGGATAGCGGATCTGGCACAGAATGAATATTTTAGATGTCTTATGCAAAAAAGTCAAACAGTTTTCACCTTTGATAACCATACATCTTACTTTAAAGGCCTTAACTTCTAAATATTGGGGATGAAAGGTGATTCTTTTATGTCGTATTTGCCATTGAAAAGTAAGGGGTTTTTTATTCAAAATGCATAAGGTTTCGCATTTTGTAACCTTGGAATACTTATTCAGGTAATGACGTGGAGGTTAGAAATCAATACATACAGTTAAGCAGTGTTAAGGCAGTGGACAGCTCATTTCTCAATTAAAAGTATCTTAAAGCTGGCCACATTCATTTTCATGTAGCCATTTGGAAAAGCCTATGGAGAAAATACCGGGAATCTTAAGGACACTAACCAGAGATTCTGCTGAGCCAGACTTCTGAGTGCAAAGTTCAATCGACACGTCTGATTTTAGTGTCCTCGGGTACAGTGTTTGCAGTTCACAGTAAACTGCAAAGAGAGAGAACATTAGACACTGATTTTCAATAACACTGATCGACTTCCTCAGGATGCACTTGCGAAGGAAAATAGACTGCCTCTTTTGTGCAATTAGTGAGACATGAGAAATTCATAGCAAGGAAAAAGGTCGAATAGACATAAATTTAAAATCCCCAAAGAGCAGGAAAATAATTTCTCCTATTGCTATTTTTGCCCCATTATTTGCAAACCTTCCCTTAGTTTTAGGAAAGAATGAAAGCCCCTGAGGTTTTGAGATGGTCATTTAAGATCTCTTTGCTGATCTAAAAGAGTCTGTGCCTCTGCTCATTCAAGAAAGCTCAGAACTTGAAAAAGCCATCAGGTCAGATTGCACTTCAGAAAAGTCCTAAGCAGGTTTTGGGTGTGTTACAGTGGAAAGCAAAATCCCAAAATTCAGAAAGCACACAATAGAGCTCATCTGGGGGAGATTTTCAGAGAGGTTTTCAAAGTACAAAAAGCTGACTTAGTGCTCTGATCCTCCAGCTCCAAGGGCAAATCTCCTTGCCCAGCCACGGACGCCAAGCCTCTGGAGACACAGCCATGCTAACGCTGAATGGCACAACAGAGAAACAGCATCAGGAGCTCCTGACCCCTGCCCAGGTGTGTCTACAGCAGCAAATCACACCCTGATCCTGGGTTCTGCTCAGGAAACATGACCACTAATCTACAGAAGATTTGATCAAATGGCACATGCAGGATATGGCCTGGTGTTTTATACTGAGATCTCCTGGAGATCTCTCCAAAATTCCTGTGCTATGACAAAGGCTGCCTGAGGAAATGGAAACTTTTTATGATGATTTCTTTTCACCTTTTGTTCTACTCCTCCATAGAGTAGAAGTCTCACAGAAGCTTTCTTTGCTCACTTTTTCTGTGCAGATAAGGACTGACTATTGTACATCCAGGACAGTTTTTTTCCAGTCTCATATCCCATGAGAAGATTTCCACAGCTACAGCCAAACACCAGAAAAACTGAAAATAAGAGGTGGCCTCATGAGTTGTCATGGGTGTCAACCAGTCTCATCCTACGAGGTCACTGATGTGGACTAAAATTCCTAAAGCACAGTCAAGGACATGATTCTGACACTGCTGCCCAGTCCCACGGTTGTTTGAAGAGACTGAGGCTCATTCATTCTTGCTGATTTTATTTCAGACATTACATTCACAGACTTTCACCAAGCACAGGACCTCAGTGAGACTGCTCATCAAGTCTGGAAAGTACAGTAAAATATATAGAAGATGATCGTTTTGATTTTCAATTATGAGGTGAATTCTTGAATGTCTAGCTATTCAGCACTGACAAGATGATTATGAAAAATACGTTTTAATGTGTGGTGAAGTCTCTGAGTATGTTTTGGGTCGTATGTGACAGACTAGCAAAGGAGAAAATTGCTCTTCTTCATCATTCTGACAGATATTGTAAGATACAGCTTCCAGTGTTCCAGGTACCTCTCACTAAGTGTCATTACCCATATAAACAACCTTCTGTGTTCCATTCTCCATCCCTAAGCTCATGGCTCAGTGTCCCACTGCTCCTGCCTATCTAACGAGGAGGAGCAAATGATCCAGAACGCATTTAATGTCCTCCTCTCCTGCAGAACAAAGACTGTTCCCAAAAAAACTGCATTTACGTTTGACAGGCCAAGGAAAAAAAAAAAAAACAAGAAAAGAAAAAAAATAGAGTGCTCAACAGAAACTACAATAGAAGGTTAATATATAAAGCAACTAGGGGTTGACAAGAACCCAGGAGTTCCAAATTAAACAGAATTTTTAAAAAAATTCTGTGTTATCTGACATCTGGAGCAAGAAACTTAAGCATTAACCAGTGTAGTGCAATCACAACACTGAGGCACTGAGTAATAATGAATTTTAGTACACTTGAGCAGCAGGAAACAAACATTAGAATGGAAGACATTCCCTGAATGGTGCCACAACTCTTGCCTTGGATTCTAACACATTTCAAGTCATTAGAAATTGAAATTAAATTTTAAAAAACATCTTTCACACAGCCCCACGTAGAGCCAAATTTTGGCACAATTCCTTGATGGCACATTTAGAAGAAATTAGCCTTGAATGAGCGTAATTTGGAACTCTTTGCATCACAATATATTTCGTGGGAAATCCCCTTACCCCTGGTTGACCCTTCAGTACTGTATCGAAAGCCCTGGCGCTCCTCAGTGTGCTTTAGGCATAATACACACAAAGCTGTAAGACAAAGTTGGCACAGCTAAACTCAAGAGCTACTCGATGAAAACACTGTGACTTTGAGTATACGTTAGTTGGGGGGAAAAAAAGTCCTACTATGATTGTCAGCATACATTTTCTCTGCCACTTGTTCCCTCCTTTCAGCCACCCATTGTGATGCAGACTATAAATACGTGATCTGTTATTTTTCCCCCGAAGATTATGATTCACACAATACACAAACACCTGCTGAAGAAAAATTCAGCCCTAGCAATTAATGTTTGGCAACAATTTACTCAACTGACAATGGCATTAAGCTCAAAATAAAGCGTTCAGCTCAACCTGAAATCCATTAAAATTATTGTATTGTGATGAGCATCAAGAAGACAGTGGGTTTTGAAAAAGCAGCCTGAGACAAAGCTGCACACACAACAGATAATATGCATGAAGTAGAACTGCTTGTCAGAATGGAGATTTTTTTCTACTGAAACCAGAAACATTCATTTAAATGGATACTATCATGGAAAAAAAGTGAAAGGTTAGAAAATCAAGGAACTACAGGAAACAAAAGTTAAATTCTTCTAATCTGCAACCTTTAATCATGTCAGCCTGTGGGCATACAGGTGAGTGAAGAACCCTCACTTAAATTTGAAATTTCTCTCCCCAAGTTCCAGTAGTTTCTTTTGTCAACCTTTGCCTTGCTTGGTTGATAGGACCTAAATGATTTCCTGAATCTGTCATGGCTTAACCCCAGCCACCAGCCAAGCCCCAGGCAACTGCTCCTCACTTCCCCGCCTGCAGGATCAGGGGGGAGAATGTGAAAGAAAAAAACTACGAAACTCATGGGTTGCGATAAAGACAGTGGGAAAGGGAAAGGGAAAGGAATTAATTCCCTGCTTCCCAAGGGCAGGCAGGAGTTCAGCCTTGTCCAGGAGAGGAGGGCCCCATCACAGGTAACGGTGACTTGGGAAGACAAACACCATCACCCCAAATGTCCCCCTTTTCCTCCTTCTTCCCTCTGCTTTCTACACTGACATATCCTATATATGACCATATCATATGGTCTGGAATCTCCCTTTGGTCAGTTGGGGTCACTTGTCCTCGCTGTGTCTCCTCCCACCCTCCCAGGCACCCCAAGTCCCTCACCAGTGTGGCTTTACAAAAAGCAGAGAAGGCCTTGGCTCTGTGCAAGCCCTGCTCAGCAATAACAAAAACATCTCTGTATTATCAACCCTGTGCTAAGCACAAATCCAAACACAGCCCCACACCAGCCACCAATGAGAAAATTACCTCCACCCCAGCAAAAAACCAGCACAGCATCCCCGTCCACTGCGGAAGTTCACCAGTAAACGATGTACAGAAATATTCCAGTAAAGAAGCCCTAACTACTGTGCCATGCTAACAGGCTGCCTCAGGATCCCACTTATGGAAGAGTGTTAATTTCCTTCACTACTCCTGTTACTTACTGAGCAGAAAGCAACTCCATGGAGCAAACATCTACAAAGTCTTGGATCCTCCTCTTTTAATCTCATTTTTACATCCATTCTTGCACCTCCTCTCAAGGTTTAAGATTATTCAGACAAAAAACTGACCTTCTGCAGCCCTAAGACAATGTTACAACATGGATTTAAAACCCTGAACTGCTTTTTTGTCATAGCAGGATCTTCTTTCAAAGAAAAACATCAGAAATCTAGTGAGCTAAGGAGAAAAACAGTATTCTGTTTCTGTGAAAAAGCTATTAATTCAATTAATTAGGCCAACGAGGTAAAATTGCCTACATTCAGAAAGCGAATTCAGACCTAAAATTCTCCCTAACCCTCCAAGACTGAAAACACACGAAGTCTAAGTACGTTGAGAGGGTGTGACTGATGATCTTATTCCTGCAGCCAAGGGTTTCGCTTGGTGGGCAAGAGGAGAGCAGTGGGTGTTGCTGCCCAGTGGATCCTCACTGACAAACTGATGAGGTGCCAGATAAATGGACACTGAACTGGTAACTGGGCAGACCCCGGGTCCAAAGGGCTGTGACCAGGGCATCAATGTCCAGCTGGAAGCCAGGCATTAGTGGGGTCCTCCATGGGATCAGTTCTGGGGCTGATGCTTCTTAACACTTTCATTAATGGCCCAGTCAGTACATTTTGGAAGGTACTTTGCCTGAGGACAAAGTGGTTTTCTGCTATTCTCTTTGAAAAAGAAAATCGTTAAAAAAATAAAAGAGGAGGGGGAAAATGGGGAGAAAAGAATGAATGGGCAGTGAGAGTTTTAGAAGAAGGAAGCTCTGACCTAAGAAAAACTCTAGTTATTCAAGCAAAGTGCTGTATTACAAAATTTCCAACAATTCTAAGATTCAAAATCTCTTATCAATATTACACCATTGGGATCATATTTTTAGTAAAAAGTTGAAAACATCACACATATCTAAATTTTCAGTTCTAGTTGGCAGCCACATTTTACTGTAAATCAACTTCAGAAACATTGATTTTAGTTTTGCTTAAAAATTATTTTAATTGTTAGTGAGTGCACTTGACTCAGGATAAATCACATTTGAGCTAAACTAAGATTTTTCCACTGATTTAACTAAACTAATTTAATATTCTACTATTCATGAAACTGGAACCATTCTGAATGTCTGTGATATAATCTGGGTGCCTAATCTGATAAAATCTAAGGGAAGGCAGCTCCTAAGTGACTTTGCGCCTTCAGCAACTTTTTCTCAGACCCCAGCCACACTTCCAGTATGTGCACTCTGGATCAAGCCTGGGAAAATGGACAGGACAGTACTTCCATGGGCACATCTCTGTAGCCTGCTAAAAAACTGTAAAGCCACCTAAATGCAGGATTTAATCAGAGCTGTACCTTGGACACTCTTTGCCCGCAGGTAAGAATAGCTTTTGGAAAATTGCCAAAAGAGTATTTATTAAATTCCTTGCTAAAAGAAGCTGTTCTCTAAGTTTGCCTTGCCGCAGATAAGGACAAGGTAGCACATTTCAGTCCTCAAATGCTTTTTCCAGCCTGTTTGCTTTGACGCAGCAGCTGTCAGGTTAGTTTTGGATTATAGGCTAGTTGATTTCTGCTGAACCAGAGCCTCAAGATCTTCTTCCTTCTCACTCCACCCTCCCAAATCCTTACCACAGCAGACACAAAGTGCCTGCCACAGAGCATAGTTAGGCAGCATCAGCAAACACAAAAGAATTCCTCTAACCAGCCAAACAAAAGAATTTTGTCTTTATACTGTGTTGATCTAACACAGCCAGTTCTCTGTATTTTCACACAAGGTCACTTTAAACAGAGAATATAACTTATAAATTTATATAAATATCAATGTGTGATTAAGATTCACCTGCAGGGGATATTTGAGTACAAGGCATGAGCAGCTGCTCGTGCCTATCAGTTTCTGCCAGTTATTTTAGTCATGGTTACAGCCCCTTTGAAAGCTCTCAAGGTCACATAATTATCAGCTTCCACTGGATCCCCTGTCTTCAGCATCTTCCCAATATTTTAGGTTAGCACACACCAAGTGAAGGCAGACGTCCCAAGCCTATGCATCCTAAATGTCTTAGCCTAAATATCCTGCTCTGCTGCTGCAGCTGATTATCACCTGCACCCATTTAATCAAACACGAAGACCTCTGCAGCACCCATTAGGACTAATGAGGTTGGGAGGATAAGTACAAAAGAGCACAGCCTCACCGCTGCTGAGACAGATGTCAGGCACCTTCCAAGTACCTCAAGGTAATACAGAAGTGGCAATTAGTTGTTACTTCAATAGCAAGGCTGCTTTCTTGGCTGTGAAAAGCATGAGTTTGCACAGAGTGCAACAATTTTCCATTCTAAATCTGATTTTTAAAAGTACTTTACAGCTCCTGCAGAGATCGATCATTAAGCTACAATGCCTTTAACAGGTTGTGTAATGATTAAAGCTTTAAAAAAAAAGAAAAAAAAACTCCTTTGCCCTTTTGAGAAATCTCTTGAAAATACAGAAACTTTCCTATTATCACTCAAATGAAACTGAGACATCCTAAAATTATATGCACAAAACAAAAGCAGAAACAAAATCAAATCCCAAATGGGGAAAAAATATATTATTCCTTTATGAGAAGAAGGATATTTACATGTGACTGTGAGTGACCTGGTTCATGTTCCTACCATGCCATTTTCCTACATCACAGGCATTAGGTGTCAGATTGCATGGGGAGAATCTTTTTTTTCCTCTCCTACCCACAAAATCTGGTCCAAAAATAACTTTTTTGATAATTTCTTCCCCCCACCCCTCCCATAAGTGGAACATTCTCAAGAAAAGGTCTGGTTTCAATAATTCAAACATTTCTGAAAAAAATAAATTTCATAGAAAATAATAATTCCTGAGCAGTTCTGGCAATTTGTGACATAAAAAGAAATACATAAACAGACTGAGAGCCTTATTACAGAATCTTCCAGGGGAAAATGGTTTCCTTATTACAATGGGCAGGGGTCATAACTGTGAAACAGAGAGAATGCAGGGAGAATTTCTGCCATAGTAGATGGGGGTTTACAGGCACTCAATAGCTAAAAATATGTTTACAGCATATGGAAAAAGAAAAAAAAAAACTGTTGCCTTAAAAAAGGTTCCATTTCAACTTGTTTCTAAAAATGTAAAAAAACATGAAGTTTTTTAGGTCACTATGTGGGTGAATAATTTGATTCAGGTTATTCTGTGGTGTGAAGAGTGCATCAACCTGACCCATGATTTGAACACCAGTGACAGTAATGTTGTTGTAAAACCACAGCTTTTGTGACCTCATTTTTTAATAATCCCTCAATTCCTTTTTGGACTCTAAGGTGTTCTCCAGGACCTGGTTGTGTGTGAGAGAGTTACCTGACCGGCCCTGGTCACAGGAAGATGCTTCTTCCAAAAGAACACTTGGCAATGTAAGGTTCCCACAACAGCCCCAGTTGCTCTTTGGCTACATCTGCACCAATAAATTAAAAGTACTCCAAGTAGTTCTCTGTCACTGGGGCCAAATCCTGTGGAATTGTCCACACAGAAATCAGTAAATCTCCAGCACTGTGCCGGCCTCATCTGCCTGTGGGGGATGCTCCCATTAACTCTCAAATTATACCCAAGAACTGTCCAAAAGGACAGGTTAGGGATCAAGAGAACCATTTAACAGTACCTTTCAACAACTATGTTTATCTACTTGCAAACTGCCGCTGTTTAATTTACTGAATTAAAGCTACAGGGGCAGCTTTTGCATATTCTTGAGTTATTTGAAGTGCCACAGGAATGAGCCAGTGTCACAGTTCACTGGGTCACACACGTATAGGAATGGTGCATTTTACAGTTTGACAGATTTCTGTCGTTCAGCCTTACTGCTAGGTAAAACTGAAATTAATGCATCTTTTCAAAACCACAGCTTTACAAAAATAGGACAAAGCTGCAATAATACCAACACAGATTAAAATGCCTTCTTATATCAGAGACTGACTCAGCTTCCCAAATTGCTCCTAGGGCAGGACAAATACCTTCTACAACATATCCCTGACTTTTCTGGGAGTGAAATACTGCTTGGTCCTGTGTGATAGACCCTTGGGCTCATCTTCAACATCCTTATGCCGTGATATCCCACAGTCAGTCTACAGTTCATAAGTATTCTCAAAATTCCCCCCGAACAGCATTTCCTTTGCAATAAAGAAGACACAAATGAGAGATAACAGGAAGAAACTCTGCTTTACACCCGCTACACCTAACCACGCTGGCAATGCAGAACTGGGGAGCTTCCCCCTTCCATTGTCGCTGATGTACTGGTTACACTGATGAGAGTGGAGTTGCTCTGATATAACTTGCCCTGAAACTTCCTTTTCCATTCCTTGTCTTGAATTATTTTTAAACGTGCTCTGAGCTACAGGAAACATAAATTCCGTTTCCCAGGAGAACGCTGAGAGCTTGAAGAGCTGTCACTTATTTCACAGGATTCGTTAATTGTTTGTTTAGTCTAGGGGGAAGAAGGTTTTTATAACGCTTTGGTTTAAAGAAGGGTTCCAGAAGCATGACTCCTTATTACAGCAGTGGCTGTATCACAGCTTATTGTACTTCTTATCACCTCCTTTGATAAAAGAAAATAGCTTATTTTAGAATAAACTGTCAGAGGCGTTGAATAGAATCACAATGGCTGCTTCAGGGTTTACGGAGACTCTAGAGATCAGCAGGAATATTTTTCATTGTCACAGGCCAGTATTAATGCAGCATTTTATTTGAGAATTTCAATGCCCAGAAGACAAAAGACACTCGTCAGCTTCTCGAGGAGGGGAAGGGTGCAGACTGGTGTCTGTTCTGCTTTTAGAACTTCACAGGTAGCATGGGACTGTTCAGAACAGGAGCCATCCAACCGAGGACATCAAAGTCTCAGAGTTGCACTTTGTGGTGTGAGAGGAACAAACTTTGCTGCAACATTGACTTGATACCAGCTCAATATTAGTTCAGATTTGGGCCTGCTTTGACTTACAAACCCATCCTGAACGATGGAAGAGCCTCATTGGTGTCTCCTTGTTGATGGAGATTTGTTCTTTGAGGAACGTTTACTGAGCCCATATAAAAAACCAAGTCCCAGTGGCAGGATAAAATGAAGGAAAAGTTCTCTGCAGGGGAGAAATTTAACATCTGTGAGGATTGCTGCACTCCTGCTGCTTTAATCACTGCTGGAGCGGCCTTCCCTGCTCTGCCCAGCCTATAAAAGAGAAATCCTCATTACCTATTAAAGAGTCATTTTCTTATATAAGCAGATTACTTGGAATGAATATTGATTGCTTTACTTGTCCCTGGTGGAGAAGACAGGATGTTTAAATGTCCAGAAAATATATTCTGCCCACCTGCCTTCTTGCAATAGTTAAGAAAATAGAAATTGGGATAATTACCAGTGCAGGCATCTCCACTCTTCTTTACCAATAGGATTTTCAGACCTGGAAAAAGTTTTATGACCTGTAAGGCAAGAGACGGCTGAATTTAACCACTGGCTGAATGTAAGAAGATAATTTATTGCAAAATCCTCACAGACAAAAAAATAAAAAAACTTATGGTGCTTTTTTCTTAAATTGATAATACATTTATTTCTTCACTTCATGCATCATTAACATGCTGCTTCATCACCTGAACATTCAAATGCACAAGAAGCAGCAGTGCCTCATAACCATTGCAAACAACAGCCAATGTTACTCTGAAAAAGAAATGGGCTTTGACTTTTATTGAATTATAAAATCACTTTATTCTTTTTTTATTTTCTTTTGAAATCATACCAGAAACACATTTATCTAACTTTGGAAGCCAATAGACTTAGCTTGCATGAGGGAAAAATCTGTGTAAGGGTTGTTATTCTTCCTCAGAAGAAAATGGAAACAAATAATATGGTTTCAGACCAATTTACTGTTGATGGGAATATTGGAATTCCTTGTATCCCCTCCTGTGAGTTACAGAGCCTTCGAGCAAATTACATCGTGTTCAGCACAGTCTCAGATTGGGAATTACAAACAATACAACAAAAGCCTCCAGCCATAAGGCATATAATGGTAAATAAAATTTGCAGTAGATTACATGTTTCTAAAATTATATTATTTTTAGCTAAAGAATGACGTGTGGAAAATATTTTTTTCATTTTCCTTATTTTTTTATAGCATGACAAAAGTCAAATAAATGTTTTACTCAGCAAAACACATGTCTATAAAATGGTGACAAGTAATTATCTTCATCAGTGTCTTAGAGAAATAACACATTTGCTACTTTTGGCATTTATAGCTATAAACCAAATGTCTCGATAGTTAACCACGATATGTCAGCCACATTCACTGACCAGGTATTTTCTGGCCAGCTCCCTGAAAGGATCTTTTTTCTTTTTTTTTTTTTCTATGGACTGCTAGGTTAGAAGAGCATTTACATGTTTTGACAGACACCTTACAAAATAAAATCAATGTTTGCAGGAAGTAGATAGAGCCCAACTTGCAAGTGACTGAGAAGTCTTGTTCTATATCTGGTCTTCAACTTCCTGACCAAAACATAAGGAATTAACTCTTTTTATAAGACAGGTTAAGCACTAAAGATTGAGAACTCATTAAAATATTTACTTCCATGATTAGGAATGAATTAACAAAAAAAATGAAAAGGGATATTTTTGCCAGTAAAGAGTGTAAGTGATAGAATTTTTAGTATCCAGAGGAAGTTACTATTTTCAGCCAACAAATATTTCCCACCAGGTTCAGTGCATCTGTTGTAAGTAATGAGGACCAAGAAAACAAGGCAGAAATTGCAGTCCAGAAGTAGCACTCTGCCTGCACCTGCTGTGATACTGGGAATGGACAGAAAACATCTTCAATATCTTTTTTTAGATGTGATTGACAAGTTTAATTTATTTGATGTACTTCTTAGTTATGGGAACAGCAATAATGCAACAGAAGGATGGTGCAGAGTTGCCGTGGCAACAAAGCACTCAAAGTCAAGGCATGAAACACGAAGGGACTGGGTACAGAGAGAGAATTCTCCCTTGGCATGGGAGAAGGAGAAGTTCTACAACAAAAGGCAAATTGGAGCAATATAACATGACACTCGCCCGTGACACTGGTAATATCCAGAATATATGACTCTGAACATCCGCCTTTACAATGCCCAATTTGTGAACACTGATAGCAGTCAGCAAATCATGGAAAACACAGGAGTTAACAGCCTAAATCTATATGATAAACCAGGACATCAGTATACACTCCTGTGTCCTGCTGCTTGAAACAGTAAAACCTAGAGGAAAACAGATTTCACCTTTTTCCTCTCATCCCTCTTGCCACACACCACATACCCTTACACAGGTGAAGGTGTGAGTCCACCCTATATTCTTCCTAAGGTTGTGATACACAGTTCTCAGCGCTTTTTCCAAAGCCGGTAATATTCAGGACAGATGGATGCAACAGCTTCCATTTTCATTAGCTTCATAATCACTGGAAAGTGCCAGAAAAACATACTGTATTTTGAGCAAGAAAATTTTCATGGGCAATATTTTTAGGCCCCACTGGAAGTATTTCCTTGTAGCAGGCTCTTCCTCTGCTTCCTTCATTGGGAAATCAAATGTTAACCAGAAATGCTAAGCTGTGCATACTAATGGCTGAGAAATAATTGAAATACTGTACAGTTACAGCAGCATAAACTGCAAGGGACTCAGCCATCTGGAAATATTGAAATCCCTCCATGTTTCATTAGTTTGAGTATTTCTGTGGTGCTGCCTGGCTGCACAGAAGGGAGCCAAACCTCCCCAGAGTGCACATCCCACCTGAGCTTCCCGAGGCAACCCAGACACAGTGACACTGTGCAGGGGAAAAATGTTTCAGGGAAAGAAAAGGACTGACCTTTCCCAGCCACCAGTGCTGCCCCAGTGAGGCCAATCGCTGGAGAAGGATGAGAAGAAATGTCACATCAGGTGGCAGCCAGCTGATGTGGCCCTTTGTAGGCCAGATGGGAAGGAAAAACGGTTTTAATTCAATACTTCTTCTTGAGTTCCATCGTGTCTCAATGCACCTGCAATTTGCAACTGAAAGCAGCTCCTTTTTTACTGTTTATGTCTTCTTTGGAACTTTGGAATCATTTACGCACGGCATAAAGGAAACAATCACAACCGTGACTTGCAATGTAATTATTTGTGCTGTAGAATTTGCTTCCATTATAAAACATCTGCCCTACTTTCACCATGAACATACCTTTAATTCTAGAATGCTTTATATAGTTTATGTAATACTAAAGTTTAGGAGATCTTCTGTTCACTTTGCACATGGCTTTACGATGAGCAGTAACAATACCATTATATTTCCTCCATATATCTTTTTACCGGGACTGAAATTGGATCAATACTGCAAACTTCACCCTGCTGCATCTCTCAATTTCATGACTTCAACAAGCTGCATTAATCACTTCATAGTCGTATTGATAGCATCGGGCATCCTTGAAATGTCTCTTGATATTTAGCTACTCCCATTTTGGAGGGCTGTGGAGCTCATTCTATGGCAAACATGTCTCTGCCAGGAGTCCCCCGAGGACAACAACTCACTAAAATCCAATAACTCTGTAGGCTGTACACTCTATTAATTTCTTATTCTCGTGTCCATTCGAGGGCTCTGTAGCAGCTTTACACCGTTGAGGTGAGCAATTTTTCTACATAACCACCAAACTCTTCTCTTCACGTGAGGAACCTGGGTACAGCACCCCAAAATGTCTTTACTCTGACATCACTAAGCAGTACACTTAAAACTCAGAGTTTTAGACGTGTGAAATGGTAAGTGGAGTACGTGTTCCTGTGCGGAATCAGAATCAAGCAGAATCGAGCACAGAATCTCAGCAGCCAGAGCCCAAACATCCTCCCTCAGACTGAGCCACTTCATCCGCTCCTTCACCCAGCACAAGTACACTACGTGCTCAGCCAGTGGTGTAGCAAAACAACCTTACAAAACACAAGTAGCACAAATCTGCAGCTGAAGACATTTCTGTTTACCCTACCTTGTTATTTTAAATCTCAACCCATATTTAATGCTCTGAATTTCAATATTCATTTGGCATCTATTCCAATAGAATTTCTTGACAAAGCTCATTGGAAATTCAAATTTATTCTTCTGATGATCACCAGCCCAGCTTCTCTAAAGAAATAAAAAAGTAACCAAATATTGAAATTAGCTCTGTGCTACCCAACAACTCTATTTATTCCTCTGTCTTTCTGTTTTCATTAAAAGCATGGACAAAAGAAAATAGAAACATAAATATTTGCAGCCAAACTTTATTAAAAAGAGAACTTGTTAAAAATTAAACTTGACTTTATGGCAACTGATGGAAAGGCCTAATTTTATGAAGTAAGACTGAAACACTTGCTAACAAAACAATTTAAGAGGAAATAAAGGTGCTTCTTTCTACTTATAGGTAAAACTACAAGGCAAATATCTGGTTTTACATCAATACAACCACTCCACACTTTTCAATGTTCTAATATATTACTACCTTTATGCACTAGTTTTTATTATTTACAATGAAACACACTTTGAGATACCTTTTTTTCAACTGGTGGTAACTAATTGCTCCTCTTAGCAAATCTTTCCTTTGGCGTTTCAGTCAGATTTTAAGATAATTACACACCTCAAATAAAAATTATCTGTCAAACCACTTATTATTTTTTCAGAATTTGAGTGGGATCTTACCTGTGAAAACAGCTTTAAAGAAACATTTCATTCACTATCTTTAGTGAACGTCCTTTGATCGCTAAGTTTAAGTGAAAAATAAGTGTCATTTTTTAAAAAATACTGTTTCTATTTAATCAAATCCAGTTCATTACTAAATTGTATTCAAGTTAAAATCCCATTTGCATGCATACATTTGGACAAATTCCAAGTAAATAAAATTAAGAAAAAAGTTACCTATTCAATACACAAATATGAAGGCTCTGAATAAATGCATATAAAGCTACAGAACTCTGCATTCTTCTAAAGAATAGCACAACTCTGAGCTGGAAATAGACTCCTAAAAGTTCTGTGCATTATGAAACAACCTTTACTTAGGGGGGAAAAAAAAGGATGAAGCATGAAGTTTAACCAAGAGTTCTAATAAACTTTTAGAGGGAGTAGCACCTACAACCTGTGTTTGGGCCTGCAGAACAAGACCTGATGCCACCGGCCTGGAGTGCCCCTGCAGCCCTTCCCATAAAGTGCAGAAAGCACCTTTTCCTTATTGCAGTGCAGCAAAGGAATTATTTTCTCCTTTCACTTGGCTGTGACTGAAATGCTGTCAGGAGCCCATGGCACTCCTGGCTGTGCTACATTTTCTCCTTACTACAAAGCTTTGGCTGCAGACACACAGGCAGGAGGTGGCTCCTTTGAAAAGATAGGTTATTTTCCTGACAGTAAAATAAAAGAGGGGTGGAGGGGAGACACATCATGCGAGGCTGTGGAAAATCTGGCTTTATAGAATGCTTAAAACACAGCCAAGCTGGGACTGAAAACATTGCTTTTCCATTCCCACTCGTGGGGAAGTACGACGGCTCCCAGGAACATGAGCTGAACTTGAAAGATAAACAAACTCCATCCTGCCAAGAGAAACCTGCAGCATCGTGTCCCTGCCTGCTGCAGCCAGCCCTGCCGGTGCAGCTCCTCCAGCTGCCAAAACCAGAGATAAGCACACGAGTCCCGCTGCTGGATAAGGGAGGGATCCAGTGACAATTCTGCCACCTCCGCTCCCCACTCCTGAGAGAGCCGTAATTGGCACTCGAGCTGAAGCATTCGCAAGATCCTTTCCTCTCCACCACTTGCTTAGCTTGGAAATTAAAAGAAGCTATTGATAGCAATTTGTATGCACCAGGATGGCTGCGAGAGAAACTTGAGCATGCTAAACTGCAAGTAATAATTCTGTGACAGCTTAACAGAACATAATCACAACATTTGAAAAGTAAGATTTGATGAAAGGACAAGAGGACAAAGTCCTTCTCTCTGCTCTTCTCACAGAGTTTCTCTTTATAATGTCTCCAATAACATCTCTGATTGGGGATGGTAATTTAGAAGTGCCTAAGACACTGTGGCAACATCTGCGTGAAGACACGTGCATTAAAACCACATCTCCGTGCTTGAGTTTAATTCAAAATCTGTACAAAAGCCTAACATGCTTCTCATTTCCATACCAGATCGAATGCCACTTTGATGGAAATTACATGCACTCAAATGGACAAAAGACTAAATTTTATAGACTGGACTTCTCTTATCTTTACATTAAAAGATTCCTTTGTACCAGTAAACATAAAATCCACTTTTCATACAGGCCCTTTCTCCAGAATGTCCATATCAAGAGCTAAGTACATATTTCCAGTTGCTACTGCGCCAAAATCCCCATTATCTTTGGAAGGGGGTTTGCCTTCTTATCTTCAATTGCAATTTGAAAATATTTCTTGTCTATTTCTTTTATCTTTTCAGCTTTAAATCAATTTTAGCAGCTTGAAAGAACTGTGGATACTTGGTGCAAAGATGAAGGCATTGGCAGAAGGCTGAAAAAACATACTGGAGCCAGCCAAATACCTGAAGAGAAGGAGGAAAAGCAAGGCGACCAAAAGCAGAAGGAAAAAGACAGATGTGCACATACATTGCACACACAGCTCAGGTAAAGATAAAAAACTCTGCTATAAGCCCTGTGCTATTTAGTCCTAAATGGAAATATAGCAAGCAGCATTCAATGGCACAAAGCCCTTTTCCAGGAGCAGTGCTAATCCTTAAAATCTCAGGCATCTGAGAGACTCCACACATCCCTATTAAGCTACAACAGCAGAACAAACTGAGTCTTTTTCATTTTGTACAAATAAACTAATTTAAATTGCTGCTTCTCTCCTTCACCAACGCATATTCCTGCACATTACTTGTTGTGCTAAAACCTGATGATTCTCAGATGGCAAATTAAGGGTGAGAAGACTCCTCACATTTGACTACAATTCATCTCACTTTCCTGCTCAATTCATAAGAGCAAGAGGGAAAGAGACATTTCACCTACCACCTCTTATATCTTTTAAAATTACTTAAATGCATTTTGGAATACCATGCAGAAGAGTTTCCTTTGCCACCAGAGCCTGAATGAGATGGAAAATATCAACAGCAAACACATTCTTATCTGAGTTGTGGTATTACCCACATGGCACCACAAGCTGGTAGTTAACTTGAGTGAAATAAACCTTATTTTTCCACAGTCTTTAGACAGAAAAAATATCCGAGGGTAAAAATCTTATCTGTAGGGGTTCTTTCTATCCTTATGCAAGCAGCCAGTATGTCTTTTACTTGGTATAAAAGAGATTCTACCCCCCTGCTCCCCTCCGCCTTTATTTCCAACTTCCCTCACGTAGCTGCTCCCTTACCTGCCGTGATTGCAATTGGTGCCATAAAACAGCTCAGCAAAGAACTTACACAGGGGAAGTTATAGCCCGCGGCAACAACAATAGATACCCACCAATGCCACAAGTGAAACTAATCACATTAACCCTAATAATTACAGCTGACAATGAGTACAGCTGTGAGCCAAATTGATCTCACAGGGGTGCCCACAATGGCATTGTCCCAGCTGGCACCTCACAGAGCTCCCAAAGCAGGGGGGTAGAATAAGTGGGAAGTCACTTTGCACCCAAGTTAGCATGACAAGGATAAAATACTGTCTCCTGAGGAATGTTTGCATAAATTGAAGGGAAAGCAAATCCTCAGCAAAAGCCCGAGATCTCCAGGTCCAGTCGGTAAAGGAAGGGCCTGCCCAGCCTGGCTGCACAGGGTCAATAAACAGCATTAGTCTTTTTTCCATATCTCTAGTGAGAATCTTGTTCAAAAATGTTGTGTCTGACACAGAGGCCTCCATTTCATCCCTTTCCACAGAAGCTGAAAGATATGCTGTCTACAGCCTGGACACAACTGAGCAGGGCTCATTTCCACAGTCCTTGTTCTTCTCCACAGCCAAGATATTGATTTGTGACATATCTTCATGTCTTGCAGAACTGATTTTCCACGGCCTAAAGCTCCTCAAAAAGATTAGCATGGCACAACGTGGAATTAGAGGGTAGATCTGTATTAGCATTTAATTTGGATGAGGAGTAGGCGCTTGAAACAAACCTCCTGATGGCCTCTGCTCCCGGTGCTCCCATTTGCTTCGGCGAGCACAAGGTCTGAACCCCTGAGTAGGAGCAGAGTAATAACACATTTTCCAAGCCTTCCATACTAAGGGTTGTGGTCTATGCTTGTTGTTTGTTGCTATTGCCCTTTTGCAGCTTGTCACTCAAGTAAACTCAGAAATACTAAAAATCACCTATGAAGGAACTATGTAACATATTCACTTGAACAAAAGTCCTCTTCAGGTCAGTATTGCAATTAATTTTATTTTATTTTATTTTAGACCTTCTTTGCAAGGCACCAAAAGTGCCCTGGTGGGTAGAAAACCAAACAATGAAGGAACAGATTCTGCAGAAATAATTCATTTATAATCTTAGAACAGCAGGTCATAATAACATTTTTAGCAGATTATAATGTATATCCTTGTTATACATTTAAAATGCTCCTTTATCGAGGCAAGCAGTTATTTCAGCTGAAATTTTGCAGCACTCTTATCAATAAATTGTAATTCAGAGCTCCTAAAAAGACCATTCCAAGGATGACCATTTTTAGTGTTTAAATAATCCCTGCAGGAAATGGCTGGGTCTAAAGGACACAGATTTTTTGTCCTCAGGAAGAGAAGGGTGGCAAGAAGAGAGACCAAAAAATGCAATCAGGACCGAGGCAGATTTTCAGTAGCAAGCTCTGGAGGCAGAGGGGACAACTCAGGAACTGACAGAAAGATGAGATAAAGCATTAGACATTTTGAACAAGGACAGAAGATTGCAAACATGCTTTTGCAGGGCAAGAAAGGTCTATTTTTACCCTGCTTTTTCCACGCTGGAAGATTCCATGATGGAAAAGAAAATAGCACTGTAACAGAAAATGATCATGACCTCCACAACGAACCTGACCTCTGCTACAGAATGTGCCAGTGTGATGAGGGAAATGAAGAATCTTAATGAGGTAAGAGGAAAGCCAGCCATCCTGATGCAGTGGGCTCCTCCCAGATCAGCTAGAAAGCAGCATTCGCTGCATTTTGCAACTTTATTTGAATTCCTCCCGGTTTATCTTTGAAAAAAAAGCAAGACTATTTAGATGGAGACACACAATCTATTTGTGAAATCCTTTTTTTCCCCTCACATTTCCTCTGAAGAATTAAAAATGTACATGCAAATCCTGGCAGCTGTAGGGCAGTTCTGAGGCAGAGGGGTCTGAGGAGCCTGGGCAGAAAGCTGGGGACAGGGAGGTGGCCACCAGTTTTGGATTGCAGGAGGGAGACAGGGTGACAGGCAGCTCAGAAGAGCACCTCGACAGTCCAAGGCACAGCTGTGTACCTCAAATCCATTTCTGTGCTGTAGAAAACTCCTGGTAATCTTGTGCCTCCATTTCCTAATAACCTGGGGAATTAGGTCAGACTGTGCTAGAACAGGGCCTTCCTTTCTCACTCAACTCATGCCATGCAGACCCAAATGTAAAACTTAGGTCTATAGCACTAAATTAACCAGGCCTGTTCCCTTTCCCCGGCTCAGCCTAGTTCTCACCCATCCTGCTGTGGGGAGCTGTCCCTCAGCGTTCACACAATTCCCCAAATCCTCTGTTTACAACGCCTGGGAGCTGCAGGGTCCCAACCCTGCCATGCAGCACACAAGCATTTAAATGTTATAGCTGATCATGTGCCACTTCTCAAACCTGTCCTCTAGCCCTGTTTAATTGATCATTATAAACATGGCACTGGAGGCCACATGGCACAGACATAGATCCCTTCCCCTCAGAAAAATAACCCAAAAATTCCCACGTGGATGGATTATCCCACACACAGCCTGAAGGTGAATACAGACACGTTATTGTCAACATTACCATTCTTTTCACTTTTATCCATTGTTTCTTTTTTCTATGTCTCTTTCACAGGCAGGGAAGCAAATCTAAAAATAAAGCCCTTTTTTGCTTGAAAAAAGCTACTCACTGATAGCCCTTTTTAATCTTCTGCCTTTGTTCCTAGTCAGCTGCTCTTCTAACACAACCTGGACTTGATAAAAGAAAGCTGAAAATGGAGGATAAAACTTTGTTTTTCTGAAAAAGCATCTTGCACAGAAAATCTGAAAATAAGATTTCAGATGCTCTGTGCACTTGAAATTTGGAGATGATTGTCCTGAACCATGGCTGCTTTTTAGGTTCCTGAACTTGCTGGGGTATGGGGGTTTCATGTAATTTCCAGTTTAATCAGGTGAAGAATACTAGCCCATCACTTTACCCTCCCACGCCCCACTTTCTACCTTATGCATTTCTTTTTTAGGCCTTTGTGTGATCATTTTCACAAATGGAGCTTTTTTATAGAATCACAGAATCATTTAGGTTGGAAAAGACCTTTAAGATCAAGTCCAATCATTTTTGTCTCTCCTCTGTCTGTGACAGAAACAGATAATTTTAAAACTGCCTAAATCATATTGTGCTCACTGCAGTGGAGGGGTGACAAACCACCAGAGGACATTTCTGATCACAGCATTATTCCACCCCCAGCTCTGTCCCAGCTCTGAGGCTCAGGAAGTCCAGTGAGCTCCACTGAGCACTGCTGATTCTCCCACACCATAACATTCTGTAGGACAGGAGTGAGAAGCAGAGTTCTGCAGCATTTTTCCCCTTTTTTTGCACACAGAAGCTTCTCTGAAGTACAGAAAATAGCGCGTGAACTTTAACTTCGTCTTTGTAATATTACAAAGATATATTTATACAGTACAAGAATGGCACTCACAGAAGTGCTGCAGCCAGGCACGAACTGGAGTGGTCTTGATTCCCTCCCAAATTTCACAGAGGTCGAAACAAGTCCAGCACCTCAGCGGGAGAGAAACACTTGATCCTGCTTAGCCACCTCGTCATCAGTGGCACAAGGAACCATTCAACCTTTTCATTTCCCATTTCGATGTCTTTCTGAAAATTCAGCGAATCCAGTGGTATGCTTTGGTGATAGTTTTTTTCACTTTGAGAAATTGCAGTTAATAGGACCAAATTCCCTTTTACAAAACATGGTGCTGATTTGAAAACGCACGTTGTATCTGTTACTCAAACAGCACATCCACCTCATTCAGACCCTTATGTCCTGACAATCCAGACAGGTGAGTCCTTTAGACAAAGTGATACAAAGAAGTGGTGGTCAATACTAGCAAATTAGTGTCTGAAAAGGTTCTTTTTTGCACAATTTAGCCTCCACCTGTACTTGGAACCTTGTGGTGGGTGCTGAACACTTCCTTGCTTGGTGGAACCAGGGTGGGCTCAGCAGCAGTAACACAGACACAGCTAATACAGGGCAGCAGGTCCCACCTTTTTGAGCCAATCAAGCAGATAAAATACACACTGGGATACAATGCAGCCTTAATGGATGAGCCACTTGGAGCATAAACTCCAAGCTCAGCTCTTTACGACTATGGGACACAAAAGGTTTGGTGAGATGACTCTTGAATGCACTGTCGTCATGATTTTGGTTTGTAAGGTTTTTACAGCATCCTGTTTCCCACAGGAAGATGGGCCAGCAGCTGCAGTCTTCTCTACTTTTGAAAACCAATGACTTTGCCTTTTCTCTATGTGCCAAAAGCTGCTTATGTACATGTTCATGAAGAATACAAATATTAAAGGTCCAAGTGTCATAATGTAAAACCAAATCCATTTTGTCTAAATTCGGGTGCCAGAAAGTTTCAGCCAGATGCCTTTTATTCTTGTTGAAAAAATAACAGGCATAGACAGAGAGGCTTCTAAGGCTTCAGTAGGATGAACCCAGAGCCTTGAGATGTGCTTAAGATGGCCCTAAAAAAAAGGAAAAATAACTTCTGTACCTCCTGGGTTCTCCTAGTTTGATGCCAACATGGCCCCCAGACAGATAGCACAGAGTTGCCACACAAAATAACCCAGTCCTGTGGTACAAAGACACAGTTCCCTACAATAGACTGGCAGGAGCAGGACACAGCATCCTTGGGCATCACATATTCAGAAATTCTGGACAGATACATAAATTCCTCGGAAGCTCAGGGCCAGGCAGGCTGTTTCTCACCAGCAGAAGGAAGGAAATTCTTTTCTCTGCAGTCTACTCCTCACTCACAGTCCTAGCATGGTGTGATTAGTGGGCTCTAATGAAAACCATTTCTCACAAATTTTGCTGTTCTCAGATCTCTAGAGTCACAAACAGCTCTGGGAAACAACGGAGGAGCTCTCCACTGGACAAACAAAATTGTTAACCAAATTCCAATTTCAGAACCAAAACCCTGACCACTTATCTGTACCTGCCATCACATTAAATCTGAGTTGAACAGATGTGTAAATCAGGGCAGAATCTGACCTGCCAGATCTTTCTTATTAGGGATGCTAAAAATCTCAGCTTCACTTTCATACTCTGGCTGGAACTGCATTTCTGCCCATTAAGAAACAAAATCTTTCTCCTTTAAGGCTATCCAAATTTTGAACTGGAATAAATAGGAGAAAAAACCCACAGTCCCTAAATTTTACATTTTATGCCACCAAATACAAGTACACATACAGCAAATCTGGGAAGAGAGGAGAAATATCAGTTAAGCCTGGGTATACAGTGTGAACAAACACTGTTAAGAAGAAGATTTTCAGCAGGAGCCATTATTCAAAGATGTCATTAGTACACAAAAAAAGCAGGAGTGGATATCTTGCACATCCTGGTTTTATTCACAATTAATGATGTTTCCTTATCTAGACAGAAAATGTTTAAATCACATCTTCAGTGCTAGGAAAAAAAGTGTTGCCCTTCTCAGAAACACCAATTTTAACAATTTCTGGCATTTCAGAAATGCTGCTTTATCACATGATGTTTATGCCTTTCAAATCACCTGTTTTGCTCGACACTTGTGAATCAGTTAGTGATAAGCAGGCAGGGAGAACCTGAGGGCACGCCTGCTCCAGCTGCTCCTGGCTCCAGCAGGATGCTGTGTGTGTGCTCCCGAGCCAGCGTGGTAGGACTGCTGCACTGGGAGCCACAGCTATCCCACACTACATTTCTTTTCCCACTCAGCAGCCAAAACGTGCATGGTTCCTGTTTATAGGGAAGTCAAGGCATCCATTTTCAACACAGCAAAAGCCAAAATATACTCCCAGTGTTGAAAAATGGGGTATGTTTTGTCCTCACCTGCACTACCCCTCAGTGTCTCTCATCCATAGCACCTTCCTGGCTGTGCTCCAAAGCCAACCCAGCATGGGCAGTCAGCAAATCCCATCACTCAGGTATCCCTTACAGTGCTCCAACTGCACGGAATAAATCCAACATGAGTCTGGTGCAATTGCCATTAGTGTCAGTCACAGCTATATCAGTTATTTGCATAACTGAAGCTACCCCAGGGACTGAAATCCCAAAGGAGGCATGATCTGTGTCTCCCATCCAGACACGGAAAATTACACAGTTCTATTTTAATTCCAGGTATCTAAATCTCCCACGGGATTTAGTGCTATCAATTTAAAGAACAATAAAGTGGTTGGCAAATAACTGCAGACTAAAAAATTTGAAAAAAATCTGAGAATGGAAAATTTGCAAATGTTAAACCCAACTTAGTGGCTCAGATTCCCTAAGTTCAGTTTTTTGACAATAGACAGGAAAATCAAAACCATTAACTGTAGAGGAAAGGTCTTCAGTACAGAAGTCTTTAATCTGGTGGAATGACTGATTTTTATCTGAAAAACTCCCACATAAAGTATTTCTCTATGATTAATAAGTAATTACCATGCATTGTTATCAATAAGAATGTCTTATGATGCAGGGCACAGATGTATTAAGCTCACAGACAATGGACTGAATCGCGAAGTCCTCTACAATGACTTTACATGAATTATTGTTCCAAGTTCCCTTCAAAGCAGTTGGCCTGGAATTGTGTTTCTTTTTCTTCCTTTAGATGTCTTAACTGGAGAAAAGGGGCAGAACAGAAAACATCCAAAAGACTAAAAATCAAATTCAGATGAATTCATCCACTTGTTTTGTTCTAACACACTGTGAAACTACAATGTCAGGGACATGTGAGCTGGAATCAAGCTAATAAATTATCTTCTATTCTGTCCAATGTGTTAATTGTCGAGAAACAGTTACATTAAAATATACTTCCCTTACCTGTTGGTTTGGGGTCTTTTAACAGTGCTTCTTTTCATATTGCACATTTTCGGAAATAAACATCTTCCTGCAGATCTTCAAATATGGTTTTTTTAGTGCTGAAGAGGAGCTCCAAGAGTTGTGGTTGACATTTCACCTCCTGCAGTCCAGAAACTGTATTCTGCTAGAGAAGTGCTTACTCCTGTTTTTTCACTTTCAAATACCAACTATTTAAATTATTAATGGTATTTTTCTCTGTTATTTAAATGTAGCAATTTTTATTTTCCAGTGCTTGCATGCAACCACTTTTATTCTTTAGACTGGTGGAATTCTAAACGGGTAGATTTCCTCAGTAAAAATCTTGCCTTGTAGTTCCCCAAAGCTTCAATAATTCCAGAGCTGAATAACAAATCATCATTTTAACAGACATCCCTAGTAGTTTATCCCAGACATAGTCATTACTGCGGCCACAGTGACGAGGTAAGACCAGAAAATCAGTTCTTCAGTCATCTGTAAGGGAATTAAAAATGCTTTCCTTGAGCTGTGATACTCATGAATCTGCTTACCTTCCTGAGTTTTAGTGGCTATAATTTCCTCATGCTTTGTTTTCTTTCAATTATTTATGTATTCCTTAGAGCACGGAAAATATGAGGGCCTGTGATCAAGTCAAATCAAGTCACACTCAATAAAATATGATTCAGAATTCTCGCCAATTCCTGAAATATCTTTAATCTTTAATTTGCAATTTAAGATTAATGTCCAAAGGAGAAGCCATTGAAAAGGAGCACGACTAAGAAAATATCAGCCCTCTGAAGACAGAGATTTATTAATGGCACATATAACTTTTAAAGCAAATCTTCAAAATTAGATATGCAAGTAATACACAGAAATGTTGGTTTCTAAAAAAGGAGAGAAGTAACTTGCAGAGCAAAGCAGAGATAAAGAGGTTTTGATGTAGTGCAGACATCTGCCTGTGCAACAGCAGTATATTACCTTTAAATAATATATAGACACTGTGTAAATGCACTTCAGTCATTAGCATTTTAGAGGAAACTATGGTTGAAACAAGTTGCCGTTATGTGTTAGCCCAGTATATTACAGAATTCCTTTAATGGACGTTTAAATGTGGACATACAGTGGGTTTTGTCATACACAAATACATAAAATAAACTACAGAAAAATACTGTCCTTTTTATTAAGTTCTAACTAATAAATTTAAAGCAAGAATTACACTGTGTTCTTTCTTGACTTCTCCCAAAGCCTGCTGTGACCAATTCTGTCAGTTATTTAAATACAATTACCTTCCTCTTTGAAGGCAGACATATGAAAAAAATCTATCAAACTTTAAAAATCTAAGAACAAATCAAACCACACTTGCTCACACGGTACGGTGGTTTACTATTTTGTTTCTTTCCCTGGAAGAAATTAATTACCTGGCACCAGACACCAGAGTTAAGCCTTTTATTTATTTTGAGACCACTGCCAAACTGTCAAAGTCACTGTAGCCCTGATGAGTTAGTGCTCCACTAATAATTAGAAATACTTCTAGTTGAAACAAAGCAGGGTGGACTAAGTGAAATCATACAGAGCCATCCTCTCTAAACCTCTCCATCCTGTCGAACTGGGATAGAAATCATACCAAATATAGATTCTTTCATGAGAAATTTGCTCCTTTCTGCTTGCCAGAGGCACTGCTTTTAGAAGACCTTTTTATCTAACATTTCAATAGTTCTTTAAAACATATATGCAAGTGTTGAGCTGAGGGAGTTAAAAAAGCAACTCAAATCATGAAAAAGCATCATTTGGTTTATTCCAGATCACAGAGGCTGGGCTGTGGCATTTCCATGTTAATACACACACACATCTGTGTGTTTTGCTCAAGGCTGGGGAGAACAGTAAAGCACATCACACATCTTTCCTCAGGAGGTCTTAGCTGGGGTCACCAGTGGGAGGCAAAGGATGACAGTTTTCCACACAACTCCTGGTTTCAGCAGATAATTGCAGTGTTATTCCATGTCCAGCTATCAGGAGATCCTAGCACCCATCACCCCATATGTGCACTAACTCTGGGGGCCCAAAGCAGAAACAGACCCCAGCACGCCCCCCACACAGCTCCAGAGGAAGATTCCCACATCTAACCCCTTCCCTGCTTAAAATCACGCATTTGAGTATGAGCTCCTTGGAGCAGTGCTCAAATGAGGATATTTTCCCTAATAGTAGCATGGAGAAAACTTATTGCTGGCCCCACAGTGGGAACACACAGAGCACAAACACCACCAAGGGCAAACCACCAACCCGGGGCTGCAGACACTGCCAAAAAGACAAGCAGCTGGAAAAATAATTCATTGGCCAGGAGAAGTAGGAATGCTTCCTGTCTTTGACAAGGTGGGAGAGTAGTGCTGACCAGCTTGCTGGCTGGCAGCATATATACATGTACACATATAAATATAGGGTGTAGATGGTTCAAAAATGAAGGGGAATGGAAAAAAAATGGTGATGTGTAAACAATTGATGCATCTGTGGCAAAGTCTCAAGTAACTGGGCTGATCTGCCTTCTGCTATTTAATTAGAACACTCTGTTCAGTGCATACTGTGTCCCCAGTAAGCAATGCCTCCCAAGCAAATTGAAATGAGCATAATAAATCTTGCTTTTTTTTTCCTCCAGACATACAATTCTCTCCCTACATCCAATATATACATATGTTGGGAGAGAGAGAAGAAAAAAAGTAAAGTGGCAGGAGGCAAACAGCAACAGCCATCACGTTTATTTTTTATCTCTCTGAGAAATTAGCTTTGCAGGGCTGTAGAGCTGATGACAGCCTGCACATAGTTTGGTGAATAATTAAGACACTGTAATTTTTTAGATATATCTCACAACTTTGGAATTGTGCAGATCAGTTAACTGTACTTGCATGTCTGAGAAAAAAAAAAGCAGCAAAATATAAACGAATTCAGGTAAAAGTTTGAATGCACATCCATGAAAAAAATGTATGCGGCAACATATAACTGTTTTCTCATGTCAATAATTTTATAACAATTTTAATGCATTTCAACACTAAAGATAAATCTTCTACCTACTATGTCTGTCTTTTTTTTTCCTGCATTTGACTCAAGTGGGAGGAAGCTGTAACACCTGAGTGTTTTTTATTATAAGACATAACTGCAATAACAAGGGGTTTGGGCTTCTCAGCATTAGTATCCTCATGCTTTTCAAAATGGCCACACTCTAAAAGATGGTGCTCACTCAGCAAGGAAGAAAAAATGTTGCTTTTATTAAGGCAGAATAGTTTACAAAAGCAGTGAGAGACCTAAAGTGATACACAGCTTGTGTTTATAAAAATTCATAAGCATTTCAAGTGCACTCCTAAAGGAATCGTGTAGATGCTGCAACAAATTATTATATAATATAATTAAACACAAAAACCTGGAATAGCAAAATAGCATTAAGGGACAAGTTTTCATTGCTGTAGCAGTGGCAGACTGGAAGCAAAGATCCCATTAGAGGTAATGGGAGCTGAAGTTATAATCCACTGCTCAGTGTCAAAAATAATATCCCTGTGGCTTTGGCTTAAACTGGCAGAGTTAAGGCAGCAACCTGATTTCTAAATCTCCCCACTGTGTGCAGACAGAAACCCTCACAATGTCCCTCTTTCCCTTCTCCCCCTCAAACACTTTAAAAAAAAAAAAATCACCTTTGAGCACAAAGGAGGGATGGAGGATCAGGCATGTTATATATGATTGTGCATTTCCTTTGCTTTTGTTGGTATAATCAAGATTTTACTCCACTTTAGCACAGCTAACACTTAGAGCAAAGTGCTACCACTGAGAGTTCTGATGCTTCTCACTCTGCAACCCTGGATAAATCACCTTTGGACTGGTGTAGGCAGGCTGTCAGCAAGGTGAAGGAAGCTGCTCCCCCTCTCTAAAATCACCCTTCCCCTCTTGGAGACACAAACTGCACCAGCCTGTGGCCATGTGCACCACGGGCATCTCCCAGTGCTATGGCTGGCAGCTGCATTTCTCACATGAAATTTGTCCTGTGGGGCCACTTTGTACCCCTCAAGTTCCTGTTACCTGCTATCACAGGTTTTGCTGTCACTTAGGCTCTCTCAGAGGTCTGTCGGCTTTAAACAGACTGGATGCCCAAACAGAAATGCTGCAGCCCAGCTCCAATCCAAACCTGAGGGCTTGGGCTGTCTCCCATCCTTCAGTTAGACCTGCCAGCCCCAAAATGCTGCAATAAAAACAATGTGGAATAAATAACAATAAAAACAATGCCCATGTGGAATCTGGACAAATATGCAGACGGTTTTTATCAATTTTCATAATTTCTAAGTGTTTGGAGTTACATGTTTGTGTAACTGCTGGAAAAGAGCCTTACCCACACTGGAAAGGGAGCTGGGCTCACACCTACAGGTCATTGGGAGGATGGACTGTGCTCTCTACAAACCTGCAGGTGACACCAAAGCGGGGGCAGTTTGAAGGCAAGGCAACCATTCAGGGAGGACTCAACAAGATGGAGGTAAAGCCATCACAAACTTCATGAAGTCCAAAAAAGAGAGATGTAAAGCCCTGAATGTGGGCTGGACCAGTCCTGTGAATCGCTTCAGGGAGGGGACTGACTGGCTGGGCAGCAGCTCTGCAGAAAATAACCTCAGGGTCCTGACGGATGAGTACTGACCCCTCACTTGAACCCCCAGCCTAAGTTTCTGTATCATTTTCCCTTCCTACAGGCTCACAGCAAAGCTATCTTACACATATAGTGCATTATCTGCTCTTCTTCTCCATCCAAACGTGGCAGGGAATTAATCCCATTTTATGTCGAGGAAAGCAGAAACACACAGACATCTGCAGTAGCTCTGATGGCCCCAACCACACAGTGAATCCATGGCAGAAGCAGAATTAGAAAACAAGAATTACTGACTTCCAATTCCACCTATTATCCATTCAACCATGATGATTTCCCACGAAAACCTTGCCTTGCCTGGGACTGCTGCCGTGATGTGTTTTAACAGCACTGAGCACAACAGCTTTCTGGCCTACAGCTGGTAATTCTTGGCATAACTGTAATGCAGATTATGATAATTATTAATAATGTGCTGGGGTAGGAATGAATTATGTGTAATACACAAAATTATTCTGGTGCAGAGCAGTGAGCTCTAACGGAAAAAATAACTTCTGGCAGAGTATGTGTAGTAAAGTAATAATTGTCACACAAGTGATAAACACTCGGACAAAGGGGTTTTTAGGAAAGAACTGGCTTTTTCATGAATGTTTGTACAGGATTTAGCACTATCCATAATCCAGCCTGCTATACACTGTAATGGCCCAAATAAATTTTAAACAAAAAGAAAATAAAGAAAACATAAATACAAGATTTGAGACAGATAAAAACCTTTTCTCCAATACAGAGAGACAAAAAGTTGAGCAGTATTCATATAGCAGGGGAAAAGGTTTGCTACACCTACACCTCTTTTTCTTCTTCTTTTCTGACCATCTTAACAGAAAAAAAATTAATAACTGAATAATCAGAATGAGGATTTCTGAATCAATATTCAATAAAATTAATTAACTCTGTTTCCAATGCAATGCATTTTTGGATTTGGCATTCTGTTCAAGCCACTTTTATGCTCGCCCGTAAGAACTAATTGCAAGCATTGGTGTGAATAATAGGACAATAAAAGGTTTTGAAGGTATTGTCTGTGCCTCAGCCATTCTGTCATATCTAAAATTTCATGGACCTTCTTGTCCAGTAGATTCAAAAGCTGATTCAAAAAAATCTCCGTGTGACCTAGGCTTACCTCCCAGGGAGAATACCACGAATCCACCAAACCTGGCAATTCTCTGTAGTGAAAGGGTCAAGTATAAAATCATGTTTTACTTGAACTCTTTTCTTTCCTGGAAAAAAAAGGGCTTCAGATGAACTGGAAAAAAAGGGAAAAAAAACCCAGAGTAACCTGTGTACTAAGTTAAGAGGCAAAGTCTATAAATATCAGCCTGAAAGGATGAGAGGATTCTCTGATCTTTTCGAAGATACCTGGGGTGACTATTCCCCTTTCTGCATTGCTCCTGCCACCAACTGTCTGTTAATTGTGTGATTGTCCTCTGCTGTTGCCTTTGGAAATATCTCTTAAGACTTTCCATGCTTAATGTTGTAAGACACGAGTATGAATCACAAATGAAGGGGTACAAAGAGGAGTTGATGGCAGAATCTGAGCAAAACCAATGCTTATATAAATAATATATCATACCTCCCTTAAAAGGTTCAAATCCTGCCTCCAGTAAAGTAAATGGCAGAACAAGGCATTTCATCCCAGTTTTTGGTACAGCTCCATCAGTGTGCTTGAGAAATAAGCAAGAAATCTAGGTAATAAAACACTATAAACCCCATAGTCGTTGGGTTTTCTAGGTGGCACCTGCTATAAGAGGTGCAATAATTAGTGATTACTGGGGCCTCAGTGTCTATGATCACATGACAGCAAGGGTGACTCACACTCCACAGAGACAACTGGAAAGAAAATAATTTTTAGCTCTTGACTCTATTTTTAAGCATTTCTACAGCATCATTCACCATAGTGTCAGTGAAGAGGCTGGATTCTAAAGTTGAAAGTCTTCACAGACAACCATTATTCCCCTGGATCATTTATACACAGGGCAACATTTGTCATACATCCTTTAGAGTATGCAAAAATATTCAAATGTAGCTCTTAATATGCACAAGCACAGTACCCACCCACAAAAAACATTAATCTCTTGGGATTTTAACATGAAGAGCACTTTTCTAGCAATGGGTTGGAACTGCTTAAGTTGTGGAAACATGTTCAGAACTGGTTTAAGTAACTAATTTTGTCACCAAACAAAATTGCTCTTTCATCTTTTAATTCAACCGAGACCCGCTGAAAAATTAATAATTTATTATCCCCATTAAACAGAAAGAATCCACATAAATTGTACCTTTTGATAAAGTCCTAACAATTGTACATCTAGAACTACATCATCAGTATCGCAAAGGTCCATTCTTTACTCAATTTATGTTTCCAAACACATCCATTTCTTTTTCTTCTTTTTTTTAAGAAATCACTTATTTTTAGATAAATCTAGAGAGGATGATGGTTACTCGGTTCCCTGGAATTTTTAATAACACGTAATATTAAGTGCCTTGAAATTTTTGCACATCAGAGAGGAAATAAAACAGGATCTTTAAAGAGGAATTAAAAATTGATTTGATTCTTACACGTTATACATTCTTGAACATGGTAGTGTAGTTATCAATAATAAACACTGAGATATCAAAGTCAAGGTGTGCCAGACACTGCACAAACACAGAGACTGCAAGAACTGCCAACGTGAACAGGCAAATTAGCACATGGGGAAGGAAATGTGTAGGGTGATTTCTCCCCCATATCATCATCATCATCATCATCAAAGCCTGTGGCTTCCTTGATCTGGTGGAATACAATGCCATTTGTGTTCAGGCTACTGAAAATAAACCAGTAACAAGCAACACATCTGTAACAGCCTAGTGCCCAACCTTCCGTATTTTGTTACTTTAAAAGCATCAGGAAGCAGAGGAAAAGACAAGAATATCAGTAAACCTCGGTGTTCTTGGCATCACTAAAGCAAAGGGAGACAGGCAGTCAGACAACAAATATTAAATTAAACAGCAGAGATTCATTCTCTACACTCAAAGAGTTCCTTCTAAAAATGAAACTGTCAGATTTGACTATAAATGTTTGTTTATTATTGATCTTTTGGGACCTGCTGTTGTTATGGAGGACTAGAGATTGCAAACTCCCTGCGTTTTGGAAATCAGGCATTGAGCATTCTGATAGCAGAAGACAAGGGAAATAATTCTTCTCTTTTAAAATAATACGTATTTTATAGCTCTCCTTTTATCAAAGCTTCATTTAAAGTTTTTAGTCTCTCTTGCATTGAAAAAAAAGAGTTCTGACTGCAGGAAACACTCTCAGTGGGAGGTAGCTTATAAATTAATACACAAACTTGGGGAAATCTCTTACAGTACAGGAGTGTAATCTAGAAATAATTTAAGGAAATACAGGTTTTAAAAGACCGAGGGAAAACCTTCTCAAAAACAGAGAAAAATTAAACATTAGAACAAGCAATTCCACCACTTTGGGTGCATCTGCACAGAAAATCAGGCCGTGGCAGGGGCACTGGACCTCCCAGTTGGTCCAAGTTTGTCTGCTGGGCTGTGCAGAGCTGCTTGCTCCAAAACACACCGCACTTCTAGAGGCCAGGGACACACTACTGTGACACTGCTGTTGTACATCATGCATGGAAAGCTGGAACAGAAATTAAGGAAGGTGCATAACTCCATAGTTCCAGCACTGCTCATATATCTCATTGCACTGAGGCTGAATCAGTTTTTTAAGGAGCTTCCTTGGCACCCACAAGCTCTCCAGGGAATGACAACCTTTGGATAGGAGAGACCAGGATAGCGCTGCTGGATGGAGGTGTGAGAAGAAGTGCTGATGGATGCAGGGGGATGAGATGGGGTCACTCTCTAGGCTCACTAGAGCTTTCCACTGTGCATCAGGGACACTCCCAGTGCGAGGGGTGAATTGTTCTGCAGAGCAGGCTGGAAATGGAAAAGTGGTCTCCCATTACAGCAACACTCAAGCAGACCCCCCTGAAAATTAACTGGGAAATAAAGGCATGCATCCTCCTTTAATCCAAAGTGATCCTCACAATATTCACTCAGAGTGGCCTCAGGTCTCAGCAACTATAGAAACAGTGCTTGGGAAGGAAGTCCCAAGACCAAGGCACGTTGTGGTTCATCCGTAACACTTGGACAGCATTTCAGCCCCCAGTGCCACAGACAGGGCCACTCCCCGACATGCAGGGACCCTGTGACCCTGGAGCTCACAGCCCAGGAATGCTCACAAAAGGCATCTGTGGCCCACAAGGCAGTGGATTCAATGCTCCTCAGGAAGTCAGTTGGAGTTCAGTTCTCCTCAGGAAGCAGGGAGCTATGCTGAAAGGAAAGGAGGATGACAGTGGCTGTATTCTCTGCTTTCAGGTACATTATTCCCATTCAGCTGGAACAACAGCAAAGGCTGCAGTAGAGTGAAATATGTGGCACAGGGCAGGAATTTTGTCTCTTTCCTATTTTTCATCTTTTTCTGTAGGTTTACAGATAGTGTTTTTCAGGGAACTGGTAGGTGATGCCATCCCATCCTTTGCTTTTGATTCCTGTAAATTTCTTTTGGGTTAAATTCTGATTTAGTAACTTGGCATACTGTGAAATGACTATAGATTCCAGCTCTAGCCAGGCAAGAAGCCAAGGTAACTGCAATTGTGAAAGGGATGGCCCTTGGCTCTGCTCTTGAAAATTTAACACATTTTAACAATTGATTTTCAAATAAAACATTCCTATGTCACATCAAAACAGAGCAGTATTAGGTTTCCTCCATACTTGGTGCTGCTGAATTCAGTTGCCTCATTTGATCCTAATTGCACTAAAAGAAAAAGACAATTGGCTTCTCACTTTAAAAATACTCCAAAAAAAAAAAAAAGGTAACTGCTTAAAATGCATCTAGCAACAACCTGGGAGTCAGCATAAGCACTACAAAGTAACTGCAGTGTGTATGAAGCAATAAAGAACACAGAAACTCATATTGATTATACCTGCAGATTCAAAGACATCTCTGTGTCGTATTCCCAAGCACAACAGAAGCTTGCCATGACAAAGGGTAACTGCAGCAGAACTGCTCCGAGAAGCCTCACACACCCCAACCACAGCACAGCAAAATCCAGAGCCCTGCACGACTCCAGATGTTCAGGAGCATCTCACAATAAACCTCAGCAATGTGCTCCAAATCTGAATCAAAGCTCCCGTACTCCAAGGCTATTCCTATCATACTGCTGTTTTAAAAAGCATGACTTCTTCTTTTCCTGGGCAGGTCTTCCTCAGCCAGCCCCTGCCTGAAGGAACAGACAGGGCCCTCTCCCATCCTCATACCTTCAAATCACACAGCTCCCACCACCTCCTCAGCTTTCCTTTAATGTTTTCAAACACTTCCTCGACTTGCTGTGGACTGGGTATTCCCAGAAAGGAAAACACAACATTAACTATGCAAATTTCTTTTTTCCTGGAAAGACTTCATTACAAGCGCTATGTTCTTTCCTATGAGAAGCAACAACCTTAAAATGCATTTCCCTGTAGTGTATCTCATTACAACTACAGAAATAACCAGCCTGTTTGCTTTGATCTTCATAACAGCTGTAAATTCTAAATAGTGCATTAATTGTATAGGCAGACACCATGTGCAGTTGTGTGTATTTCAATCTTTTTTGCAATTACCCAACCAATTTTCATAGTCACTTTAAAAAAAAAGCTTTAAAACAAGGAGCTTCGGGTACTTTAGCCTAAAATGACAAAGAAAGTTCAGATGAATAGTTACAAATCAGGATAAACTGTGACTGCAGTATACACTTATTAAATTTTGCAGAACTATTAAGGCAAAAGTTAGTGGAATATAGCATCACATGAAGTTCACATACACTGATAAAAATCATATTAAAATAATATATGAGCAGTAGAACACAGAACGATGAAGGTCAAAGAAATAATATTCACTTAGATACATCTTAATGTGAATGAAACCTTGAATAATAGCATCCTCAGTCTAGCATTTCTTGTGTCTTGCTTTGTATCACACTTCAGGTACCATTTAGGAATCATATCATCAAATAATTCAAAAGTAAATTTTAGATACTACATAAAAGATTCGACAAAACATTACAGAAATTATCTTTCTAAGGACACTATGTAAATAATACTACAAGCCTTTCTAAATCAGGCTTATTTTAACTTGATATTTTTCTGCATTGCTGAAACCAAAAAATATATTTGGGTCCTAAAATAATATAAATGAAAGTGTCTATATCCAGATGCATACCTACTTTAATTCCATAAATTCAATATAAAACATAAACAAAATCTCATATGGTGAAAACCATACTGATTTCTAACATCAAGCAGCACTAATGACTTAAGCAATTTAAGTAGCTTTTAAAGCTGATTTTATTAGACATTTCACATTAAATGTGGGGTTTATACTATTTTCCCCCCTAGAAAAAGGTAATTTTAGAAAAGGATCTATTTTTAAAGAGTACAATTACATAAAAATTAAGAGATTTTTACTATGCTTACAATAAGTGAAAATTTATGTTTAGAAAGTCTGACCTAAACCTTTTTGCTGCCAATAAAAATATCCCCACTAACTTCAAATGTAATGGAATATTTAGACTATCTAAAGTGGTTTTTAAGTTTAATTTACTAACAAACAAAGTTGCAAAGGACCACCAGTGCTGCAGAACCTGTTTGCATAGTTGTCATCTCTAGAAATGGGACAGAAAGTTGTTTCATATCATAGAAAAGACTCACAGAGCGATTTAGGTGGCATGAGACCACCAGAGGCCCCCTCGTCCTCCTGCCTTCTCAGAGCAGGGTGCACGGAGTGACCAGTGCAGAGCAAACCTTTCAACACCGAAGGCATCACAAGATGAAACAGAAGACTTATGTGTGGTATCTGCTGTGCAGCACTAGAGAAAAGCAAAAATAATTGTAATTTTGCCACTTAGTAGAGATTCTGAGCATTATTTGAGTAATATTTTATCCATCTCTGCAAACTGCAGTGCTGTTAACAGCCATAATTAATTGACCATCCATTTTTCAAAGCCCAGACACCATTTCCCATGTCATAAAATCCACAGCAGCAATGAACATGTGCTGATCCATATTACTTCTATTCAGAGAGGGTAAAGCAATATGAGATCCAGGCAAGGCTGACAAAACAGGAACGTTATGATTAAAGGGTCCTTATTCTCTTGTCCTGATTCCAGAGGCAGATTGCTACTTGAAGCCAAATGACTTGGATTTCCACAGAACATGGTGAAAGCAAGAAGTTTCTCCCTTCCCAGCAAAGCGTGGTAATTCAGTAAATCAATGTTAATTTCGTGATCAGCGATTTAACCAAATTATTTATCAGCAATCATTTATCCTTTCCTATCAGCAAAACCCACAGTCATGATTTTATGCAGTATATACTCTATACAAACACGCACACAAGTTGAATAAGGTCTGAGCAGCTGTGCAGAAACACAGCTTCCAACAAATCAATTTGTGTTTGGAGAGTTCCACTATTTCCCAGTGTATGCAGAGCAACAGGATGCAAGCAGGGCAGCATCTCAAAGGTTAGATTTGCAAGGAAAATTCCACGACTGAAATTTTCAAAGCCAGCTAAGAAAATGGACACCTATTTTGCCTCCATCTTAAAAGTAATTTCGCCATCCAAGATTTTTCTGCCTTCTGCATATCTAGAATTCTACACTCAAAAAATCTCTGCTTATGGACTTGGAAATAAGACTCTCTTCCCTTGTCTTTGTTGCAAAGTTATCAAGGGCCTCTTTGTTCTTATACTGTGTGGTTCATTAAAAAAGGAGAACTTTCATTTTCGTTATAATGGAAGTTGTGCCTTCAGAAACTACACATATCCGTGAAACAACCCTATGTGGAATCTGCTGATATCAGATATGTATTTCCCTCAGAAACACTCTCACAATGAAAGAAAAATAGCTTTTCATAAAAGAAACTAGAAGTACTTAAAAAGTAATACAAAACACAATAAAAGAATTTATTTCTAGCAGTGCTTTACTGAAGTATCTATCCTTTTGGAGATGTGTCACAGTTTCCTAAAGGGTTTGTATTAAAAAAACACTTTAAAAATACACAGCAGGCTTCTTTAGGGATTCTATCAGGCTTCATTTCTAACTGATTCTCCAGAAGTGTATATCTGAAAAGGAAAAATCCTGTTACACTAAACACTGATGTCAGGTGGCAGATGAGATCCTCCACTCTAGCGCTGTACTCAAGTTGCACCTGAAGAGTATCCACTGGGGGGAATTCCTTGCTCCACCACTAGACAAATGAATCTCTGCCCTCACCACACCCCCATCTCGACCATTATTGAGGGAGCTGGGTGTAAACTGCATTTACATTTCAGCAAGATGTATTTTTAAGAGCCTGCTAATGCTGCACACGTTTGCTTGGACACACTACCCCCATTTTCATTCAGTACGGTAAAGTTGGACACTTTCCATTGCCCTGTTTTCACCACTAAATAATCCCTTCTATTTCCGAAGTTCCTTATGCTTCCTGTGAACCTTTATCTCAGCAGCACGCTGAAGCACCAGGCTCTGCTAATAAGGAGAAAGCCCCTAGTGAATCCTTGTCTGGTTTAATCTTTGTTTTCAGACCACTTCTTCTGCAACATATACTAATTAATTAATTTCCACATTTACTTGCCAATCTCTATTCCATAACGAGCTGAACCTCCGCTATGACTTCTCTCCGTTTCTCCCGTCTCTCCCTTTCTCTCTGACATCCTTTTCAGCATGTCAAAATTTCTGTCACCCATCAGAGCAGCTAGAATTTCAGCCACATTACATCTCTGGCCTGTCCCTCTACCAATAAAAGACAACTTAAGCCTTGCCTTCATCTTCTCAGCATCTCAGGAGCCACCCCCGAAAGGCTTTCCCGTACTGTACATCAGACTCAGTCGAATCCCACTTTCCTCAAACTTCTCCTCAAATTCCACTTTCTCATTCAAAAACTTATTTCACTATTAGCAAAGGTCAGAAATATACAAGGTTATAATATCTATTTGCCACCCCTAGTTACTTTATTATTTCAGCTCAGAATATGAATTGGGGAAAATTATCTAAAATGGCACTTGAGTAATTTCATGATTATACCAGAGATGTTTTCTCTCAGCTTTAGGTAAGAGATTTTTCATTCAGCTAGATTAGTCAAGCTTTGCCTGAGCTCTCACTTTTTTCTGTCATAATCTTCAGCAGACAAATCAAACAAGGTATTTCTCAAATTGCCTTTCCTGGAGTGCATCATTCCATTATTATTTTTCGTGGCACTGACACACACGTGGGTTACATTTGCACATATTCGCCCCTGGGTACCTTACCTGGATACATTCCTCCACAGAGCAGGATTGCAGTTCATTGGGGAAGGCTGGAATGAGGCGCTTCCCTGCTGTTCATGGGCAGTAAATCAGATTTCAATTCAGTGCCACCCGATAATCAAGAGAGACATCTGCTGGCAATAAAAGCAAAGAGCACCCATCATGAACCACCATCAAAGCGGTCCACAACTATGTAGATATACACTTACCCATGAAAATGAACCATTCAGGGCTAATTAGAAATACTCAATCGGCTGAAACCTCACATTTGCTTTCATTACGCCCTCTCCCAGGTGCATCCTGTATCGTTTGTGTTGTATTTCCCCCGGTTTGGTTGGATATCGTTTGCTGCTTTACACTGCTCCACAAATGCAGCCAGTGGGACGGATGCAGCTTAACACAAGAGGTGTTTATTTACTGAAAGGATCACATATCTTGTTCAAAGCTGTGCTCTGAGTGCAAGGTATTTTATGAATATGAGTCCTATAATTTTAGCAAATGAATAAGAGGATGCCATCCATTAACTAATTAGTGCATAGCAGTTAATTGTAAACGATCGAACTTTGATGACACCTTAACTAACATCACCCACAGCAATGGCACTGGCAGCAGAGGAAGCGTGATCATGGCACAGCTCCAGCGGGATGAGAATCCAGCCAGCCTCCCAGGGCTGGGGCTATTTCACTATAACTGGGACAAAGATTATTTTTAGACAACTTTGATGTGAGCTATAAAGGAAAAGGCCTTCTTAGCCAATGCCTTAAAATGACACTTAGCCACAGCTTTGTTAGCTTGGTCTGGTTTGGCCTATGGATTAATATTCATATTTTGAACTTTATCAAGAGCCAAGGAGGAAAATGTGCCGCAGGTGTCCAGCAGGACATTTCAAATAAACAGGGAGGCAGACAATTACCCACTGCCAGTGTAATGCTGCTGATGCAGCTCCCTCACATTTGATTCTACCCACTTTTTAAATTGTCCAGCCTTCTTTTCCCAGTTCTCAAGCAATGCCTTTCAGCTGTGCTCAGGGAGGAATCCATTGTTCCACCATCCCCTGCAAAGTAGGAGATGGCATCCATAAGCAACAGCTGCTGTTCCCTCCCCAGGACTCAGCCTCAGGTCTTAGGAAAACTCTTGTGACCGGACCTCCCATTTTCTTTTGGAATACACTAGATTGCACATAATACCTGATTTTTAGAAAGCAACACTCTAGAGGGATGCCTTACGCTCCTGACAGGACATCTATACACAAGTTCCTCCTTGTGCCCTCCCTGCTGTTATTTCTCCCTCTAGGTCATTTTCAGACAATTGCCTCCTTTCATATTTTTGTGAGCGTGCGGCAATAGCCAGCAAGTCTTCACTGTATTTTCCCTCCCTCTACCCCCAAACATGGGCCTAAATGAGATGACCTGTTCACATTTTTGCTATAATTTAGTCCTTAAAGTAAGAAAACAGCAGAGGTGCCCCAGAATTAATTGAAAGTTCACCTTTCATTGTATTAGGGCACCATTGTCCAAATGAGTTAGTTGCAGTGATTGATAGGAAAACAATTTTCCAAGAGGCAGCAGAAAATTTACAGTAATACACCTGCCTAAACAGTTAAAAGCCCTAGAAACACTAATGTTTTGGGGAAAATATATTTCAAGCAAAGTTAAGCTAATAACAGAGGAAAGCTAAACAATCAGTCAACATACACCAGTTACTATTCCTGTTTATGAGCCACACATCTTGTCTGTACGCTTTAATAAAGCAGCCTTAATAGGCTTCAAAGAAAATGCTACTTTTCTCATAATTTCTCTTCATCAATGCGTGGCACCAGTAAGAGTGAGCAAGGGCAGTGCGCTGAAGTACTCGAATGACATTTCCGCTCCAAATCAGCTACGCTGTGTGATGAAAATGACTCTTAATGAAACTCCTTGTGCCATTATAATACAGTTTCAACTGCAATCACTGGGCTTTTATGTTTGGCACAAGGCAGTCTCCATTATTCTTAGTTAATGTAAGTAGCAAAGATTGCACTTGCTGATGTGATTTCGCATTCCTTGATAGGACAGGCTGCAGCTCTGAAGAGACTCACCAGTGAATCAGAGACCACTCACATTCCACTGCTCCTATAATTAGAAACCATCTACATCTCCAAAGTGCAGCACTTCTAATCCTGAGGATAACCAGGATAAACTATCTTTTACAGTAACTATTGCAAAGTGTGTAAAAAACCTCACTTTACTTGCCAACAATACTTACACAGTTCTGAAAAAACATTACACAGTGCTGACCCTTAAAGATGTGGTAAGGTTTTAGCACAATGCTTAGTCCCTAATTATAGTGCAAAACTATTAAAGAACAAATCTTACAGACCCATGAAAAAGCTTTTTTTAAAATGCCTATTTGAATTAAGTTACGAGTATTTGTATATTCACAGTGAAATCCTGATGAATTTTAGAGGCATAAAGCCTCCCAAATAAATGTTGAGGCCTATAGATCATACCACCATTCGAAAATGCACACATTTATGACAGTGTCAACTCCCAACACACAAAGAAAAATAACTGGGTGATAATTCAATTAAATTCAAAACAGGAAAAAAACCAAAATATGCTACCCATTTGAATACCACTAAGTAAACTTTATTATTGTCAATGCTAGTAGTGCTTATTGAGCCAAGACTAAATGGTTCTACAATAGGAATTTCAGAAGGAGTTGGCAGTGTGGCATAATAACAGCCAGGAGCAAGATGTAAGTCTGCCTTCAGGATTATCCACGAGTTTTATTATTTCAAAGCTGGCATGGATTGGGATCTCTTTAATTTTTTATGTGGTGAACTGCGCCTTTTTTGAGCAACCTCACCTGCTGAGATGACTCATTTCAGTAGCACTGAACCCAGACCTCTTGTCTAATGCTCAGTGGAATTCAGCTTTCTCATTTCACAGGAGGTCTCATTATTTCCTTTAAATTGCCAAGTACACAACTAAAACAATGTCATCTCCTGAAAAGAGACAGACTATGAAAAATTACATTTCAGAAACGAGGTCATCCTAGGGATATATTTGGAGACAACCATCAGGGTTTGACAAAGATTCATGTTTAAAGAAAAAGCACCTATCATTAACTCAGATGCACAAACTGAGTTCGAGTTAGAAACACAGCTAATCAAGTGTTTACCTGCTCAATTAGCATGCAGACATTACTCTGCTCTACCAAAATAATCTCATTTCTTCTCCGCCACCCTACACATACTCATGCAGAAGATAAAACGCGTAAACCCAAGGAATTTCAAAAGAAATTCTCAGAGAGCCTGCAGGTAGATCAGTTTTTAGTGCTGCTTTTATTCCATTTTATTCCATTCCACTTTGACTGATAAAAATGTAACATCTAAGCCACTCCTAAAGCCACCAGATTCCCAGTCACAACACTGCATAGAAGAACAAGACATAATGACAAAGAGGAAAAAACCCTCAAAGCATAAAAAGATTCCCTAGTTACCAGACGTGAATGCCTTTAAGCAACTCCTGTCTTCCAGAAATCTTCTTGTTTCTTACCTTCCATTGTGTTCTTCAAATAAGGCAGGCATTTTGAACTCAGTGGCACAGAAATCATCACAGAGAGGCAGAGTCATGGCTTCTCCAATTTGTGTGATTGAACACACCATAAACACTATAAGACTGAAACAACAACACTGAAAAATAGTTTGATTTATTCTTTCTAACCAAAACAGCACACCTTCTTCAGATCCTAAATATGGCACAGACTCACCTGAAGAGAAAATTAAAAATTCATTTCTTACACAGCTAGTGCTTTTTTGCATTTCTGTTAATCAGTCCAAATTTCTATTTCAGGCACTAAGTCTCTGGTTAATTTTGTATTTCAATTGAAAATTCATCTCTTAAAAACTTTTTAATTAGCACTTCTTTCAAGTTGTATAATTGTTAATTAGTTGCTCTCTGTTAATTTTAAGTTTGCTGGCAAAGTGCTCTGAGACTTTATAAATAGCCCACTTCATACTGGTTTGCATCACTGTAATGTGACACATGTGGCAGGCCAGACACACATCAGGGAAGGGAGTGGCATCCTTCTGAAATCAGGTTCACTGAGAAATCCTACAGGTTATAAAGTGAAACCTTTACTTTATAACCAGGATGAACTCAGGAAAAATAATTACATGTTCTTCACAGCAAATAATGTAGATTATTGTGGTGGGTGGGCCCTGGCTGGACACCAGGTGTCCACCAAAGCTAGTCTATCATTCCCCTCCTCAGCTGGGTGGGGGAGAGAAAATATGACAAAAGGCTCATGGACTGAGATAAGGGCAGGGAGAAATCCCACACCAGTGAGCGTCATGGGCAAAACAGACTCGGCTGGGGGGAAATAATGCCACTCATCCTCGGCTCAGCCTTGGCCAGCAGCAGATCCATCTTGAAGCCGATGGCATTGGCTCCATCAGAGATGGGAGAAGCTTCTAGCAGCTTCTGCCAGTAGCTTCTCTTCATTCCAGCTACCAAAACCCAGCCACATAAACCTAATGCATTTATTAAAATGACTACACTTTCTATTATACACTGTGGTAGAAGTCACATGTCTAAATGGGGACTGGGTCGAACAGCACCAACACATTTTCAAACAGAAACAAGGGACAAATTAGAGGCAGGACAACAGTTCAGACACATAGCGGGGCTCTTCTACTTCTCATTAAGAAAATGTCACAAATGTGAGAGGCAACAAGCACAAGGAGCAGAAAGGAACGAGGGGAGCAGGAGGGTCACAGCTCACTGCCTGCAAACACAGGCTTTGGGAGTACAGCACACCAGTTCCTGTAGGCATTTTTAGAAGCTCTTCCCCTAAAAAGGAGAGAATACAGCAATTTTTGCAGCAGACCCTGAATGACAGGCAAAAAATGCTGGGAATTTGGGAGATGAAAGTCAGAAGTTGGTATAAAATACATTGTTGGACCAACCAGGAACTCCAATACAAGGAAATCAACTATAAAGGACAGGAAAAAAAGACAACGCAGTTTAAAAAAAAACTAAACTAAAAGGAAGAGATGGCAGAATATCCATTCTGCTCAAACACCAACACAACTCTCAACTGAGTGCAACAATGTGATCTATTAGTATACATTTTAAATAACATATTAGATGTTAAATCCAACTTTTTGCTATAACTTTTCATGATACATCAGCGATGAAAATCTGAGGGTTTTTTAAATTGGCACAAAAATTTATCATTAAAGGGGAAGGTGTAGCTTTTGTGGCTTTTACAGATACTTGGAGCAAACTGAAAACAAATTCACATACACACACTCTCTCAGCACTTCTGAGTATCAGTAGTTATTGTCATTAACACTGCAGTCTAACTACTACTGACAGTAATATGGTAATATTTTATCTGCCCTCAGACTCCATCATTTCAATTCACTATCCTTAACTTCTCTCAACAAAAAAAGTCTTTCAAAGAGCTTTTATGTATGTATGTAGAGAAGTAGTGGCTGGAATACTGTCACTACAGACTTTGCCGGCTAGATAAGTAAAAGATTTGCTTCTCCAAAATGAGCACTCTCATAAGCTCTTCAAATATCAGCACTTAAACACACAGCGAAGAAAGTGCTAAATGTGATAAACTGTGACACACTAACAAGTGTGTGTTTGCCTCCCTCTACTGGATCACACCTGTGTAGCTATCAGCCCTACTGCAAGTGCTGGCCAAAAACCACACATGGACACCTTTTGTCTCGAAACTCTGATCTTTGTATCATTTACGGTCAGCCTGTCTATATGCAGAACCCAGGATTAAATGTTCCCAGTTTTGGTAACAGATTTTCAATGCCAAAGGTGGAGGCAGGTGTTTGACGTGTGTGTAACACTGTATAAATAAGGCAAATACACCTTTGCTGAAAGCAGAGTTTTTCTCACATCTCATAGCATGACAGTCTTGATGGGCAGAAAAGAACTGTCTGAAATTCAGCAAAGGCCAAAACGTCCTGCACCTGGGGACGAATAACCCCATGCACTGGTACAGGCTGGGGGCCAGCCTGCTGTAAAGCAGCTCTGTGGTCCTTACCTGGCGGTCCTGGTGGACAACAAATTGTCCATGAGCCAGCAGCGTGCCCTGTGGGCAAAAGGGCCAATGGTATCCTGTGGTGCATTAGGGGGAGCATTGCCAGCAGGTTGAGGTTGGTGATCCTGCCCCTCTGCTGAGCCCTGGTGAGGCACATCTGGAGTGCTGTGTCCAGCTCTGGGCTCCTCAGGACAAAGAGAGATGAGAAGCTCCTGAAGCAGGTCCAGTTACCAGTTGTTGTTACCAGTGGAGGGTAACAAAGATGATAAAGGGACTGGAGCATCTCTTATGAGGATGGACTGAGGGAGCTGGGCCTGTTCAGCCTCCAGGAGAGATGACTGAGAGGATCTTATCAATGTCTGTCAGTGTCTGCAGGGAGGGGTCAGAGCACAGACCAGGCTCTGCTGGGTGGTGCCCAGCAATAGCACACGAGGCAATAGGCAGAAACTGATGCCCACGAAGTTCCACCTCGACATGAGGAAAAGCTTCTTTACTGTGCAAGTGACTGACTACTGGAACAAGCTGCCCAGAGAGAACCTTGTTACCAGACTTCTCATCTGATCAGTGTTTATTTCAAATATGTGTGTTCCATTTACAAGATGTGCAGCCTGGGCTGGGATTGTACCGGCACCGGTATTTTAATTACGTAAACGCGCTGCATGTAACACAACATGCATGGACTCTAAGTCAGAGCACACTCCCCTAACAGTGCACATTAAAATAAAATACTGAGTGACCCCTGCCACTATTTTTCTTTCCCTACCACTTTTCAGGGCACTGACTGTCACTCTGGTGCCAGCTAGCATCTGTAGATCTGCTAAGTTTCAAAACATTCACATCAGTATTGGCTCACAGCACAGAGCACTGCAGTTAAAAGTACATAGAAGTTGTGCTTCTAGAAAATCTTTTTTTTTTTTTTTTTTAATTCAAGGAAGGCTTTAAAAATGGAATTTACTCCAGAGCGCACAGCAGTCCCTTAGGGGCTGTGTACTGTTGAAGACTGCTCAAGGCTGCATTAGTAGAGCAGTGGGCTTTTCACCTTGTTTTAAGTGAATTGTTTTAAGTGAAGTGACTAACCTCCACAGGCCCTGCAGTCATCAATCTTTTATCAACAACACTGGTACAGCACCCCTCTTACTAGGATTGTCTAGAATACCTCAAATCAGCTTAAATCCATCCCAAAAGTCCTCCTGCTGGAAGCCCAGGAGGATCTTTTTGGTCTGTTCCAAGCTCAACAGAAGGAATCAGTAATGTCCTCACTTGATGCCTAGGGCTGGAGGGGGGGTGTCACATTTAATGGAAAGAGGTAAGGCTAAAGAAATAGAAATCAATCCATATTGACGACGGGTCTCATCCTCAAATACAAACAAAAAAAAATGGAAAATTTTGGGGAGTAGGGAAACACCTATCCTGCCAAATCCCCCACAACCTCATAATCCTGAACAGCAGATATGCAGAGCATTAGCTATCCATGAGCAACCACCTGAAGATGGGGTTTTCCCTGTTTTCATCACCAACATCCTTCCCTCGTCAGTATCTTCCTTATTTCACACGCAGCCTGAAGAAAAACCTCTAAAAGTTAAGATTTTTAGGACAGCGCCTTCCTCATTTCTTTTAACCAAAGCTACTTCCAGAGCTTTAGTGCACCATTTGAAACACCACGTGCCCAGCCCAGAAATAACACCGCTGAGTGAAACACCTTGCCACAGGAAAACTGGGAAAACGCTGGGAGAGGGCGCGGGAGAGAGCTCGGGGAGCGGCCGAAGGGAAGGGCGCCTCAGGGACAACCGCGGGGCTGTCCCAGGGAGCCTCGGGGACAACCGCGGGGGCTGTCCTGGGGAGTCTCGGGGACAACCGCGGGACTGTCCCAGGGAGCCTGGGCGACAACCGCGGGACTGTACCGGGGAGCCTCGGGGACAACCGCGGGGGCTGTCCTGGGGAGTCTCGGGGACAACCGCGGGACTGTCCCAGGGAGCCTGGGCGACAACCGCGGGACTGTACCGGGGAGCCTCGGGGACAACCGTGGGACTGTCCCGGGGAGCCTCGGGGACAACCGCGGGGTTGTACCGGGGAGCCTCGGGGACAA